>JABFEA020000002.1:12095720-12110160 GCA_019775915.2 Cyphomyrus plagiostoma | reverse complement strand
CTTTCTAGAAACATTTATTGTCTCCTGTCTGCAACCCTTGCCGTGCCGCAGCAATGGCCCCCCCCCCCCCCCCCCCAAAGCAAAGTGCCTGGCAAATTGTGCCCCGGATTAGAGGTTGGCACCCAAGGTTGCCACCTATAGGATTGACCTGCCTTGTAAATGAAAAATCAAGCAATTCTCCACCTTCTGTTACCATCTTTGTACTACTTTTAAAATGCTGCTTTTCTTACTTAAATTTATTACATATTTTTCATTAAATTAAAAAAATAGATAAGACTGAAGTCACCATAAACATAGTTTGCAAAATGTGAAGAGAGGCTTCCTTACTTACCAGTGATGTTCCACTATTGGAAATGGTTGACAGTCTAGTAATCCCAATTCATAATAATGTTGCAAGAAGACGTGAATTTAGCACTTGGTGACTGATGTCAATGCCAGAATGACATCTCTGATTACGAGCACCTTGAACAAGTGCTCATCATGCATAAATCCAGGTATAAATTACCTGCTGTTCAGTTAAAACATGGTTTTATTATTTCAATATAACATTGTATTTTGTTATATTAGTTGATTTTATTTTAATTATAGGCCTAGCATAAACAACTAATACTCAAAAGCTCACTTGTGCCACTATCTCAGTATTTTTTCTTGTCTTATTAAAACATGGTTAAACTCTGAGTTTGGTTTTGTTATGCTGTATAAAGCTGGGAATGTGACTCGAGTCTGTAAATTCAGCCTGTTTCCTCCTCCTGAATAGGACTTCCAGAATATCCTCAGTGCGCGCATTAAAGAATCACGTGCTACAGCTAACCACACCCTGTTTGGGTCACAGCCGAACATCCATGGCAAACTTGTACGGGATTTTTTTCTGCCCATACCACCGGACATAATGATGTCTGTTCCTCCAGTTTTTAATTTGGTTTAAAATATAACAGTTGGCTGGTAATCTTAGCAAACACATTTATCCACTTTAAGTCATTCATTCAGATAGACGTTTTTCCCTGAAAAATTGTGCATGGATGCAATTAATTTACCATTAGACGGCCTAGCGCCTGTTAAACAATCCAGCAGCGCTCCTGGACAGCGACTTTAAACGAGCTCATTTTACACTAGTTATTACGGTAACAATTCCTGAGCATGTGCAATGATCTGAAGGGAAGAAGTGTGACGCTCCGCTATTAGGGATTTTACAGTAATGTTGCTGATGCGGGATGAGTCAGGCTGTGTGATGCTGCTAGTGTTGCTGCCATTTCATCAGAGAAATTTCCAAACATTTCTCCATCTTTAACACATGGAAATAAAAGGATTTGGATTAATACAATCACATCGATAACGCCGAACGGACGTCGATTATTCCATATTGACATCGATTTACAAAATTACGTAACAATAATATAGTTCTACGACATCCTTGCAAAAGAACAGCCGAATCTATCGTGGAAGCGGCGTGATTTGTTTCTTCCTGTATAGAATTTTGACAACGGAACTGCAGTATAATTGATCTGCTCGTTTTTGTTTCCAGTACCAATGATGTTTGATTAATCTTATGCTTTGTCGAAGACCATTAGTTCAGATTGTATATTCGAAAGAAAAGACTGTCCCTTCGGCAACATGGAGTTTGCTGTTCTCGAGCTCTAAGAGAAAACCATACACCGTAAGGACATATGCTATAATTATACAATAATCCGTTCTGTTCAAACATGTTGTACAATATTATTTTCTTTGTGTGGTATTAGTACCTGTAGTTTTTAAATATGCAAAAAATGCATTCGATATAACAATGGTTATGAGGTTAATAATACCTCGGAACGTCTTGGGCTGTGTTAATATTAAATCGTTCTAGTGTGCGTCTTGAATTTGAAGTTTATTGTATTGGCCTTCGCAGGATAATAAAATATAATCGTTGTATTTATTGTGAAAAATATTCGTAAGAGATTATATATTTCTACTAGCAAATGCAGCTGGGTTCTTCGGATAATTGCAAAATGGAGGCCAATTGACCTTGGTGTTTCTGAAATGCAACCGGTTTTGTTTTCTGCACGAATAACAAAAAAATGTTACTAGTAGTTTTCAAACGTATCGCGTCTACGAGCAGTAAAAGCACCATCCGCTCTCGGCTACCCTGTTATATCCGGATGGAGACAATAGCCGGAGTATTCATTTGGGAGCTGAATACGGCAGTGTTTGCCTAGCCGAGCCCGTGTATTATAAACGCAGGAGAGAGGGGCGGTAGTTGCCACTGTACCATGGGAGACGACGGTAGCGGGACTTAAAGCAAACACAGGTCTGTTGGACAGATAAACAAAGGCCTAAATATTACGGAATATTATACTCAAAAACTGACAATTCATCTTTTACCTAGTGTTTGTAAAAGTATTGCTTTCCAGATGACCTACATGAAAAATAATTTCATTAACTAACAGTCGGTCTGCGACCACGGATACATATATATATATATATATATATATATTTTTTTTTATTTTTATTTTTTTGCAAAAGTCGCCCATTAATTAAACGATTTCCGTATTTATTGTGCTGTGTTGTGTCGTTCCGTTTTTAATAACTCAGCGTTGGACTTTTGATCTCATTTATAATGCGGGATTAATTAATCCGTTGTTATACTTTGGATTCAACGAAGGTTTTAGAAGAATAAGCACATCTAGTTTGGGATGAGGCTGTGACTAAGGAAATGGACGATGCAACGTGAAAACACATCAGCAACGTGTTTTCGCCCCTCAGATACATTATTTCTGTATAGGCGGATGGGGTTTCAGATCAGACGCACAAAGAGTCGCCGTGTTCTTGTCCGATCGGCCCTCGTTTAAATTCACAAGCATCGCTCTTCTAAGGCGACACGGTGAAGGGGAGTTGAGGGCCGCTGGGGCGGCTGCGGGGGGCACTCGCGTTGCCGTGGGGTTTGCGTGTTTACACCCCTCCCCAGAAAGTGCTGCCTTGGGTGCTTTCACCGTGCATCTCTCCGCAGGCTTGGGGGAGACATGGAGGCGATATGGTTGTACCAGTTCCGACTGATCGTGATTGGAGATTCGACGGTGGGGAAGTCGTGCTTGATCCGACGCTTCACCGAGGGACGCTTCGCCCAGGTGTCCGACCCAACTGTTGGGGTGGATTTTTTTTCACGCCTGGTCGAGATTGAGCCAGGAAAACGCATTAAACTTCAGATCTGGGACACTGCGGGACAGGAGCGATTCAGGTACGGTGTACATGACGTAGATTTGCTGGGTGTATTGAGTGCTACAGGTGCTGTCCTGGTGAAATCACGTTATGCAAACGTTACGATCTGTAAACTGCATTGAAATTGAAAAGTACCGTATCTTACACACCCAGCTTGATACGTTTTCAAATAACACGATTATAAGTCTAAAGTTCATTGTTTATTTAGTCAGATAAAAGATAGAAGAAATAGATTAAGAGAAATTGACAGAAACCAATATGTGAAACTGCAAAATACTCCAGTGGATAGATGTGAGTCAACTGCGAGCTGATGTCAGACGACGACAGGAAAGACTGTAGGAGGATGGCACCCCGGGTAATTATGACAGCGGCGAGGTGCAAACCGCGAGTAGGCATACAATTAGGGACTCATGACTGTCAAACGTGTGCTTAAAACGCATCAAAGACGGTGCACAAACACCTCAGGTGACTATCTTCTAAAAGAAAAGTTGAATAAACATATTCGTGTATTTTTAGAAGGCATGGTCTTCTGGCGTCTAGTTGGCTGTGAAATTGGGTGGGGGTTGTCCTTTGACACTAATTTAAACAGGACTGTGAATTCCCAGGCTGGCTCTAAGTTCTTAGTTCCTGGTTTATCTTTTTGCTGTAAAGTTACGCACAGAGCCTTTTAGGAGGTATAATTGGTTTTGTGTCCACTGTGCAGCTCATGCTTATCATTTCACAGCTTGGGGAAGGGGGTACATGTAAAATATTTGAAATATTGGTAAATATTACTGATTTACAGAAGGAGGAATCTCCCAGCTCCACAAACACAGCTGTTTGCGAATGAATTTGGTGTTTTTCATCTGTTTCATCATAATTGCGTAATCTTGGAGGAGATTATTAAGATTAACGTAGCCCTCGCTTTTCGAGTGGCAGTTATCCAAGCCTTAATGACTGTATTCTATCTGACATCACCTTCAGGATAACCAACTTTGGAGAAACACTGCATACACTCTCCATTGTGGCACATAAACACCAGGCATATGGTAAAATGTATTTTGGACCAAGGAACCGTTAATAACTTTTGTAATCTTTTTCTATAGTCGCACATACACACAGTGGTACAAACACCATTAATACTAACGTGATATACTCACACATTGCCCCCAGAAAAGAAGCCATAGTCAGTATGAGGTTACTTACCAAATATTATGGGAATTCCAGCCACAACTTAGCCGTCACTGGCAATCAAACAAACCCCCGTCCACTCTTCCTTCATGGTAAGCATGCCTCTCAGGAAACAGTCTGCTATGGGGAAACTTACACGCATCACTTTGCAGGAGTACCTGGATTTAACCAATGCGTACAGAGGGAGAATAGTTAACAGTGTACTGTGTATAGACTCGGGATGAGGTTCAAACCCCTGTTTGCATAGCTATGATGCAACAGCCCAATCCACTGAGCCAGCATACAGTCCTTAATAACATGAGAATAGCACATGGACGACAGTCACGGTGTCAGGCAGCGATAAGCGCCCCTCTTAGCTGACGGAAGCGTGCAGGTCTGACGGAAACTCAAGGCCTCCTGAGTCCTTTGGAGAAGCTACACCCTCCTCA
Organism: Cyphomyrus plagiostoma; assembly: GCA_019775915.2. Taxonomy (NCBI): domain Eukaryota; kingdom Metazoa; phylum Chordata; class Actinopteri; order Osteoglossiformes; family Mormyridae; genus Cyphomyrus; species Cyphomyrus plagiostoma. The sequence goes on along the minus strand of JABFEA020000002.1, from coordinate 12,105,370 downwards.
GCCAATCTAAACCCGAAAGTCATTCAGTGCACTTATTTTTTCTGTTATTTTCCAAAACGGAACCCTGATTTTGTGCCCGTTAGCCAGACTGTTAACTATGAATGGGGTGCAGATCAGCTTTGGCTTCAGAGCAGCTTAAACCTGCGGGGCCCAGTGGCTGCTCTCAGCCTGGCAGAAAATGTTCATCCATGCGTTTAAAGTGAGAGGCAGCAGCGCTGTTGTTAAACACCTGTTTTTCTGTTCTTTCTTTCCTCCTTTTCCCCTCCATGTCTCACTCTGTCTGCTTATCTCTCCTTTACATCCCCGTCGACCTCCCCCACCCCCCTCGCCCCGACGGCATCTCCGCCGTGCGTCATCTTTCCCGCCTACACCTCCTCCTCGCTTTGCTCTGCACCTCCATCTCCTCCTCCTCCTCCTCCGGGCCTTGCTCTCGCTTCAGGTCTATCACCAGGGCCTACTACCGCAACTCGGTGGGCGGCCTCCTCCTGTTCGACATCACCAACCGGCGCTCCTTCCAGAACGTGCACGAGTGGCTGGAGGAGGCCAGGAGCCACGTGCAGCCGCACGGCATCGTCTTCCTGCTCGTGGGCCACAAGTGCGACCTGGAGGCGCAGCGGCAGGTGAGCCGGCAGGAGGCGGAGAAGTTGGCGGGCGCCTACGGCATGCGCTACGTGGAGACCTCGGCCCGCGACGCCATCAACGTGGAGAAGGCCTTCACGGACCTGACCCGCGACATCTTCGAGCTGGTCAAGCGTGGGGACATCACCATCCAGGAGGGCTGGGAGGGGGTGAAGAGCGGCTTCGTGCCCAACGTGGTGCACTCCTCCGAGGAGGTGACCAAGAGCGACCGCCGGTGCCTCTGCTGATCTTGCCGCTCCCCAGCCCGATCCGCCCGATGCCCCCTCACCGCTACGCTCACCTGCCTGTTGATGTTCCTGTCGGCTGCCGCCTTGACTCTCCCCGCCCACCCAGACAGCCCAAGCACTTCTCGAGTTCGTCTTCAGTTCCGTGCACGGGGACCATAAAACATCTGCTTTAAGTCTCCCTGGACCCTGTTCCCCTTCTTGATTGGGTATTGCTTCTCGGTTCTCTCCCATGATTGGTTATCCCTCTCCCATTCTCCTCCTCCCATCCAATGAGGGAATGGCACATGTAAAGTAGAACTGTGCAAAGGAAGCGTTCCCTACACAAGGGCCAGTGTCGGGCTGACCGGGGTTGTGCACGTCAATCAACACCCAGCCTGCTTTTTTACAAATAACTTTTGCGTGCTACTCTGGTGCCCTGGGCCAGAACCACGTTGGGGTGGCGGAGCTGGTCTTAAAAGGTCAGACTAGGGAAAACACTTACCTGCTGTCGAGTAGATTTCATTGACAGGATATTGGGAGCCCATGCAGAAAAGGTAGGGTGAACATGCACAGTAGGACACAGTTACCCATAATTCATAGCATCCAGGTCCTCATTAAATGCATTACACACCCAGTATGCTTTAGCTATTTAGCTACGGGGAGCCAATCAACACAATAATCAGTATATTATACCCATTACCAACTACAAGATGAAGTGTTTTAAAATATAAATACAGTAATGTAGGGTAAAAGCCTACTGTAGTTTTCGAAAGTCATCCAAAAAAAACATCCAAAATGTACAGTCGAATTATTGTATATTTTGCACTGAGCATGTGCAGAAGATCAGCTGGTTTGCTGTTTTGAATAAACAGAGTGGATGCACCCCACACTATTTACTCTCTGATGCAGTAGGTGATTCTGGTTCGAGGGCCTGCCGGCACTTGCCGCTTCCTGTTCTGGTTTAAATGATCGGCAGAGCAGCCGTTTGCTACTTGGTGCTTTTTTATTGTGGAAATGAGCGGCTAAGGGAGGTGCCTGACCTGCGACTGGGATCCGCTGGGAGGGGGCTGCACCCCGAGTGCATGACCTCCAGGCTGTAATTGCTTAGGGTCTTATCAGACATGCTAAGTGTGTAGATTCACTCTGCCCGCATCTACTGAATTAATTACTGTTCCGCTCCCCCTTAACACTGAGAGTCACCAACACCCTCACATATTAGTTTCAGTACAGTCGGCTCACTCTCATCCCTGCCAGTGTTGCTTATCCCTGATTGGGTGACCAGGTTTTCATCATTACTGCTCTCATGTTCCATCCGTCCATCCTCCTTGCGCTGCACACCCAGAGCAGTGCCACGCGGCCTTTACCAGTACTACCGTAACCACGACTAGATTTCCAACGAACCAATCAGGAGACCCCATCCACCTGTCCAATGCCATTCCAAAGAATAGCCTGCTTCGGGGTGTTTTGAGAGGACATGCGGATTGGAGGGGACTAGGCATTTTTATGACTTTTTAAGGTTTCGGGTGAGACTTCAGATTTGACAGGGCAGGGTGGGAGCGAAAAGACAAAAAAGTGACACCCCTGGATTTTTTCCATCTGCCACTTGTCCCTTGGTGAAACATTCCTGGACTTGGGACAGTACCAAGATTTGGATTGACAGCCTGGTGCCATTCGGTTCCCAGTCCCGGGCTGGTGTTTAAGTTGGCCCAGCCGAGTATGAAGTGGGTGGATCCTGAAGACATCGCTGTCACACACCCTGCTGTGCACCCGGCAAACTGGACTCATACCTCTTGGTGAGATAAGGCCAGATAAAAGCTGACCCACCCCCAACCCTACCTTCTGGTCTTCACAGGACCACTGCCCCATGTGGCGTAGCTGCCCCCCCGCCCATTGCTCTGGACTAATAGGAACCTGCTCCCTTGTACAGCACTGGTCAGACATCTTTACTTTCTACAGCGCTTCACACCAGTATAGAAATGTTTAAACGCTTACAGAAACATTTGCTTCTCTCTTACGTCTCCTGCTTATTTTGTCCTTTTTGCCGGTTTTCTTGAAGCTGTAGGTACTGAAATGTGAAATTCCAAACCCTTGAGCTGTACGTCGTGTAGCCATTTAACATGGGAGTGGGGCTCTGTACCTCCTTAACTAGTGAATGAACTGTAATGTACTAAAAATTTAAATAATGTGACAGTTGTGACTATTTCCTTTATTTTGTTAAACCTAAAAAAAAAAAAGTGTGTGCTTTTTCAACTTAAAAATCCCAGTAGAGACATTTCAGTATGAGGACCGGACCTACACGACATATGAATTTTGTAATCTGTTAGCTCACGGGATTTTTACTTACACAAAAACGTTCTGAGGGCAGAAAGAAAAAAGATTGGCTCAGAGATATAACCAGATTATAGAGGAGGTAGGATCAAGCAACTGGAGGCGGCTGTACCAGCCCGTCGGATGTCTAGGTCCCACCTCCTCTAGTTGCTTGGATCCATCAATCTGATTGGCTATATCTCTGAACCAATCATTTTTTCCATCCACCTCAGAACATTTTTGTGTAAGTAAAAATCCCACAAGCAATTTGCTACAACTCTACCTGAAAGTAAGGTTGCAAAAACAGCCAGAGATGTCAGTTCAGAATCACGCAAGAACACTGCATTTTCCTTTGGTCATCTCTGCAGTACCATGTATAGCCACTGGGTGTCAACAAGGCACCAAGGGGACAACCAGTTTTAAACAGAACTAGCTGAAGCCCAGCATAGAAATGCTAATTCTCAGGCTAAAAATAAAATAAATACAGTGCTCGGATGTCTGCACAGCAAATTGAGAGCCACTTCCATTGTTAAAAATAACCAGATTACTTGGCATCTTACAGACTTCGAGACACACACACACACACACACACACACACACACACACACACACACACACACACACACACACACACACACACACACACAGCGTTGACGTAGTTCTGTGATCTATTTTAATTGAAAGACAGAACTGAATGTAGCCATTTCTACAACAAACGCTGCTCTAAAACCACCATTCCACCCACAGAATAGAACGTCACAAAACAGGCTACTCTAGCACCTTGTGTAGCTCAGTGGGTCAGTTATGGGCTCAAATCCCACAACTGCAATTATCCTAGACCTTTAAGCAGATTAACCAAGGTGACAGTCAGTCCAAAAGCATAAAGCATTAACCAAATAAATGTGAAATGTGATTTGCCACAACAAGGAACTCCTCTCCTTCAATAATTCAATGACTTAAGTATTTGGGCTGCATGCCGATTTAAATATATCCAAGGCCTGCTTCTTCATACATGGCATATACTGATCAAACTCCCATTATATCTCAAAGAACTAATAGCACCTCCATCTGAGGGGAGAAAGAACATAATATTGCCAGGAGGAATGTAGCTGCTGCTTTGGTGAGGCGACCCCTTTAATTCCAGATCACGGCTTCCATTGCACATGCGCACACACACACGTGTGCGTGCACACACACAGACAGACGATCCGTTGAATCACAAGTTATTCAGTGTTTGACCTTGCTGTGTTTAATGTGGTTCGACTTAACAGAGGACGGAGAAATGAACGGACCAACGGAAAAGCACAAGAAACCGCCAAAACAAAACGGTGAGGGTGTAGCCAAAGGGATTGGTTCTTGAGAAGTTTGATCCTCTGCAGCCACCGTCTGACCCACTGTAGAAGCCCCGCAAGTGGACCACCCAATTGTCTGCAAACTACATCCTGTTCCACCGAGTAGGGCTGTACAAAAGACCTGCGGCATAAACACTTAAATATTTAATAATAAAAAAAAATATATAAATAACCCAAAAACTGGAAACTCACCGAGTGTAATCTGCAGTCAAAAACAGATCAAAATAAAAACAATCACTTTATGTTGATTTTCTTTTTTACTTGAAAATAATACTTTAAAAAATAAAGTTGAAAACCAAGTGAAAGTACTATTGGGTAACTGCCAGGAAAATCTCTTATGTAGCTATGAGGGGTCGGAGGGGGGTGGGGGGACACAGGGTCTCCTTTAAGACATATCGGCCGTTTTCGAGGTGTTGGCTTGACTCCTCCTCTTTACATCCCAGTTGTACACACGCGCCATATCTGGGAAGGGTCATGGGTCAAGGGTGACTGAAATGTAGGGGTCGAGTAAGTGGTGACCTTATGGAACGCCTCTGAACTGGGCAAACCAAGGGTGCCACATGAAAGTATTTAATGATGCACCCCACAACACACACCAATCCAATTAGGTTGCAGATTTAAGGAATCTTGCCCCCCCCGCCCCAAAATCACTCACCAAAGTCAAAGCCCCACTGTCCAAGCCTCACCCACCCAAACTGGGCCCCCCCAGTGAAGGATACTGACTTCCGTAGTGGTAAACTGGTCCCTAAGGAAATCGAGGTCTTCCTCTAGAGAATCCAAGTTCCGGGAGGCGGTGGACAGGTTCTTCTCCAGTAGGGACTGTGCATCATCGATGTCATACTCCAGCATCACGTTCGCCTGGGAAACAGCACAAGGTCACTGTACACATTCTGGGGACTACCATCTCGAGAGCCTACAACAGGAAGTTACTTCAAGGGATAACTTGCCTTTAGTACAATTACTGCCATAGAAATACACTCAATGGAAGGTTACTATGTAACATAACACAGGCATTGTGGAGGCCTGCCAGTAAAGAACAAGGCATCAGTAGTTATCAGAGCAACAACTCACTTGCTGTGGTATAAAATGTCATTTTTCTCTAGCAACACAACACGGGGCCTCATGTCCACACCTCCTTCGGTCTTACTTACCCCCAACCACAGGCACACTTTGTCTGTGGGGGGCACGGAAGCCTTGCAGTACACATTGTCCGCCAACAGGAAGCGAGTCTCCATAGGGTCTGTGCTCTCCTGTAAGAGAGAATTTCAAAGTAAGGCTGACTAATAAGCCTGGATACGGGGGGAGTGCAAACGCAGAGGGAGAAGCTCCACTGAACCTCACCTTCTTCTTCTGCATGTGCCTCAGGATCTCTAATGTCTGCTTGATTTGCGGGATCTGGTTTTTCAGCCTGCAAACAGCATGGGAACCACAGTCACCCATCCCAATATCAGCCATCAAATGACTTCATTAGCCATGCAGTTACTGCAACATGAGCAATAAGCAGCATGCTTACTCAGCAGGCAGTCACTGCATACATTACTTTGCGATTACATTTGGCCAGTGTCTCAGAGCAATACCCTCTGTCGCTCTGTGGTCCATACTTCCCCGGGGAAGCACATACCTCAGCTTTTTCTGAGCCAGGTTGAGCTCCATATACTTGTATTTCTGGTACTGTTCGTCCAGCCTCCTCAGCACGACGTCAGCCGTCTCATTGCCCGGCTGCTTCATGAAGGAGTCTACATCCTCCTGTAGTGCAGAGGAAATGCACGTCTTGGCACCAAAGAGGAACTTCACAAATTAGGCCAGTAGCATACCCGACAGTAAAACAGCATGATATCACCGTTAAAGACCATACAGAACGTAGTCAGTTCGGAGTAAAACTATTATCCTTGATATTAATTACTTAAAACACCAGGAACACTATATAAGCCCCATACATTTCCTTATGACGTTGAGAAAACGCTGTAAAAGCCATCATCGGCCAGTTTAACTCTAGCATTCAGCATTTAAAAAAACTGAGCAATAGCATAATCAAAAACACCATGAAAATTAAACTTGAAGCATCACAGAGACAGTTTAGCATTAAATGAAACATTATCTTCCCCAACATATTCATGCTCATTCCGTTTAAAGGGAAACGCTAACGACGAGCTGCGAGTCCGCATTTTATCGAAGCCAGATTCTAGAGAATAATTCGGATTACATAAGTATAACAATGTTTACACGTTGGTATCGCGGCGGAAAAAGGTGTAGCCCTCTTCAGACACCGCTAGTTTCTTCAAGGAAAACGGCCACCATTGTCACGCTAAAACCACGCTCGCTGCCTTAAAAGGTTAGCAGCCCGCTCCTGCTGGCGTCTGCAAACACAGCTCGGCTGAATTTTGCAGCCGTTGTATCACTCGTGGTCTACCAAGTAAAAAACGATTTGGGATTAAATTAATCTCAGGGAATTATTCACCCACCACAAATACAGCCTCGGGAATGCCGAGATGTTTCTTCTTATTCCCGACTGCAGCGGCAGCGCTCTCTATGGTCGTCGCCATCTTGAAAAGACTCACCACTCCCTCCTTACGTAAAAGCCCAGCGCCGTCGGTGCAGGGAGCGCGCCGCGGACGCGCGCAAGAGGGCCGTGCTGCGTCGAGGATGACGTAGTCCAGGGTGGAGCCGCTGGTTTCAGAAAGATTTAAGGTTATATGGAGGAGTTTGTTGGTAAAACCACAGGGAATATCAAATTTACTGTTAGGAAATTTCACTTTATGTTTATAACCAAATGTGCAAATCTGTTGGCTCCCTACTTATTCAGATTTATTTGGAAAAACAAAAAAATGTTTAAATGTGTACTCTGGTAAAAGGCTATAATGAGATAGGGGTTATTATATTTGATCGTCAAGACAAAATAAAATGGTGAAAAATACATTTTTACTACTGACTTTCCTTGGTCGTTGATTTAATTTAACATTTCCTCTCTCATGAAATTATAAATGTAATAAACTACTTGTCAGATGTGTTAATATTTTTACTTGAAAGTGCTTGATTGCTGAAAAATTGCATTTAAGCATAATTTCTCACCCACAACCCAAATTTAAAACTGTTCGGTTTTCGTAGCAAATTCCGTTTGCTTCTACGGAAGACATATGAATATATTTCAATGGTAAAACCTCCAACACTTTTATATGCAGAAGAATGTGTTTGGACATATCCTCCATGATGAGGTGATTATTGTGCGCGGTATTTTTGTCATTGTGGCAATTTTTGAAAAGTGTTGTAAGTATCTCGTTGCACCCAGAATACACATTAAAGAGTCATAAATGTGGGCAGCACCCACCTTTTTAAACAGCAGGGGCCTGTTTCACAAAGCAGGATTTCTTGCTTAGCCAGATAACTTGCTAGATTTAAGGTATTCTGGGCTAAATAGACCTTATTTTCATCAATTTACATTTAAATTGTACAGCCCCAGGTTTGTGAACAGGAGACCTACGGGACTAAGGCTAATAGGTTTAAAATCCAGTGGCATAAGATTTAATGGAACGATTGTCGTAATTTACTGTTCATGGCAAACTCATCTTTTCGGGACCGTCAGATGTGTTGGTGGAAATGTATTCTGGAGGCCGACCCCCATTCCTGATAACCCGAGAACACCAGTAACTGCTATCTGTGACTGATCAGTGCCTAAAGTTTTTGAAGTTTTAATATTCATCAGTAAATAATAGTGTAATTATTTCATGCAGATTTCAAATAATAAACCATAGCCATGGGTGCAGAATGGATGCATATGGTAATAATCTACAAAAAAACAGACAACAACTGTAATAGGCAATCATATAGTTTAATAAAATGGAGAAAAGCATTTTTTAAACAAATGAAATACTCCTGCTTGGAAGCAAGACTCTGTTATTGCATTTGTGAGAAAGTCAGTGGTTTCTCATTTAGAGATTCTAATGCAGTTGGATTGTGCATGTGACGAGCATCTAGGTTAGGATCACAGGAAGACCATCTCATCGACTGCAGGCGCACAGAGCTGTGGGTGTGGCTCACAGGCAAACCAGTCCATAGGCATGTTGGTGACTGGTAGGCCAGTTCACCGGCATAGAGATCACAGGTAGTCTGACTCAGGGGATCATTGCTAGTTTGGGCCAGTGGTTCTATAGATCACATGGGAGCCATCATTTCTGAGAAGCTTGCATCATATGCGGCTTATATAGAAAAAATCCTGCTTGCCCTAACTTTGCTATATGACATAGTTGCTTAGCAGATCTTATTATCCAATGCAGGAGAGAATGTGATACATATTTGTATATTAGCATAATATACAGCTGGATGTTTTACTAAAAGCATTTCAGGTTCCTCATGAGTACAACAGCAGAGGCCCTCCTGGAACATGTGCCAGTCCCAGTTGCGTAGCCGCCCGAGTTTTCGCATCTTGTAAACATTCCTAAAAACCAAATAGCATCCTGACTTTGACAATATAAAAACCGGATTTCTGTCAATGCATCAACACACACCCACTGCATCATGCACAAACATACACAGCACTATGCAGAAACACACACTCACTGCAAAACGCACACTAACACACACTCACCCCCCCCCCCTCCCATTTCCCGTATGATCAGTTTCTCTACAGACGCCTCAGATTCACATTACGCATTACGGAAAGGCTTCTTTCTACACCCCTGGCGACTGGCGAGAGGGACCGTGTCTGAGTGGCACCGTGGCACCGACGTGCAGAAAGGGGGACGTCCAAGATCCAGGGAGGAAGGCTTCCCGCAAACAGGGGAAAAAAAGTGCTTCTGGCAAAATGCAGCCGGCAGGCCAGTCCGTTTGGGCGTGGAATTACGGCGAGAAAAACAGAAAAATTGGGGCGTAGAGTCAAAAGCCCACATTCAGCCATTCCTCACTCATTCAGTTGCAGAATACATTTTTCCACTTCAGCAATGACGCCTGATTTGATCCAAACCTTGTGGTCACATAACTTCTTAATCTAGTTCATTCTGGCTTTCAAAAAAGCTCACTGCAAATTCTACCTTTCGGGCCCACAGTTAAGCTGCAGTGTGGCATTCCATTTCAACTGGCGCCGGGGGGGGGGGGGGGGGGGGGGGGGGGGGGGGGGGGGGGGGGGGGGGGGGGGGGGGGGGGGGGGGGGGGG
>JABFEA020000002.1:12084475-12095620 GCA_019775915.2 Cyphomyrus plagiostoma | reverse complement strand
GTGTGGCATTCCATTTCAACTCCCCCCCTCCCCCCCCCCACCATATAAACTCTACTTTCTGAATCCAGTGCCCCCCTCCCACCGCATCCAATTCAGTCCTGACTGCAGTCCATGTGATTCCCGTGCACCCAGTAGCAGATCTGGGCGAATTTGAGAGGGGTGAAGCGCACGGCCACGTTGAAATCGCGATTTTCGCCGTCGATCTCCAGCCACTGGTGGCCGGAGAAGACGCCGATGACCTTACGCTCCCAGCGCTCCAGGACGCGATCCCACACCCGGCCGTACACCCCTGAGCCACTGGCCCCTGGCCGAGCGTCACAGTGCTGGTAGATCAAGTCGTTTGACTCGTCCTCCACGGGACAGAAGCGGTACACCAGCTCCCCTGGTCGGTCGCTGTCGAACCCGGAGAAGTGGATCCGGCGGCCTGCCAGGTTCTTGGAGGATGGCGCCACCGACAGGCGCATGAAGGGACGGCGGTGAGGCCAACGCAGCTCCAGCAAGGCATAGTCGAAATCCATGCTGGCATCCTGTGGCCCCTGAATCCAGCCCTTGGGGACCCGGGTCCGTCGAACCCGTACCCAGCGCACCAGGGGCTTCCCAGGGCGGCTGCTGTTGGCAGGTGGCGGCACCAGGAAGCCCACTCTCAGCTTGCGGGCCCCTTTCACGTAATCCTTCCCATCATGCACACAGTGGGCGGCAGTCAGCACGTGTCGCTGGGACACCAGGACACCCGTGCACCCCGTCGAGATGTGCACCGCTGTGGAGAAGGGGTAATCCAGCAGGAAGTGGTCACCACGGATGTTGAAGCGGCCATCGGCGCCATAGATCTGCCGCTTCTGCCTCTGGTGCCGAGTGGCAAAGATTTGGTTGCCCCTTGTGGTGGGAGGCTGAACTGCAGCGCTCTGATTAACTTCATCCCCATCCCTGACCTCTAGGTCAATGGTAGTTAGCGTGCGGGAGCCGTCGGAATACAGCGTCTCAAATGCAAGCTGCTCAGCCAGTACCTCTGGCCTGAACTCCTTGTGGTAGCAGCTGGCGGTGCAGTGGGTGCTGAAATCCAACTGGGCCTGAGCACTGAAGCGAGAGCGGGACAGAGATCGGGGGATGTGGGCCACCAGGGATGGGAGGTGGGCTCGGTGTGGACCGGGGAGCCCTCGGAACGGCACTGCAGGGGGGAATAGCAGCAGGAGCATGCTGGAGAAGAGACAGTAGCTGGCAACTCCCTGACGTGCAGTCATGGCTGGGTTGAGGCTGACCTGGAATTAGGGAATGAAGTAAATAAAATGAACGTCATGTGACAGCTTTGGGCAGTCATGGATACAGACAGCAGGGACCCTGTTCTACGGCCTGGGTCGCCCCACTGACATACCGAGCGGCACAAGCACCTCAATCTGCGAGTCACTGCGCAGAATCTATACGCAAATTGAACTTGACAGCTGACAGCAGGAGCAGTTCATCGTTTCGCCTGCAACCACTCCTCGGATCCCCAGGAGATCCCGGCATGGCGGTTCGCCACGGTACGCCAGCCAACTCCCCGACACCACCCCCCCCGCCGCTATATTCAGCTCAAAGTACAAACACAAATAAAAGTTTAACCTTCCCTAGACACTCCAGTGCAGACGCTTGTCTCGGCCACAGGAGGGCAGTGATAATATGCGTAATGACCCGCACGCGCGCAGACAGACGCACGCAGATGCACGCAGACGCGCAGAACACATGAATCCACTTATCCCTCAGTTAGAACACACACTTTCCAGAGTAGTCCATTGTCTCAAAACACTATTTGATAAACAAGCTTTTCCAAACGATTTGTTAATTGGTAACATGCGAAGAGGTTGCCCTTCCCAAGATGGATGGGTTCTCTCCAACGCACCGGCAGATTCCACGCATTACAGGTGGACCCCCCCAGGGAGAGGGGGCACATGCGCCGTAGGTCCTTGCCGTTCCACGCCCACACGGCGCCGCTTCATATCGCTGCTCGGGCCTGAATTTCGCCTCTTTACGTCCGTCCCAGACCAACAAAGCAGCCCTTGTTCGCCCTCCTCCCCTGGGTGGCCCCCTTTCCATCAAACCTGACCCAGCTCACAAGCGTCGATCTTCGAGGGGGGGGGGAGTATGACTGAGAGAGTCACGGCTTGCCAATGGATCGAACCCCCCACTGCAACAACGGGGAGGGTCTGGCCTGGGGCTCCAAGGCTTCAGGAGGTGAGAAGCGAGGAGACTGAGCCCATCTGGATCCCCTGCGTGGAGCAGCGGAGGTCTGTCCGCCCCCCTGAAGCCACGTCACACACGCGCAGCGCATGCGGCGCATTCCCTGCGCGCGCAAGTGTTAACGTGTTTGCGTGCTTGTTAGTTTGCGTATGAGAGGGAGACTCTGCTGAGATGTGCTCACATGTGTGCGAGAGGCAGGGATGTCTTCAGGGGGGGGCGTTCCTCTTTCGAATGTGCCCTGGGATGCGGCCCCTGCGTGTGTGAGTGTCATGAGGTCCTGAGCTGCACATCCTCCTGTGCGGTGGACTGGCAGAAACCAGGGGAAATGGGAGAACTTTTAGGTCTCTGAAATTTTAGCCCCGCCCCCCAGAAACTCTAAGAGTCTGTACCCCCCCTCCATCCCCGCCCAACAAAATCCCCCAGGGACAAAGGCAAGAGCAGGTGTCTAAAAGCTTCCCAGAGCAAGCTGAGGCAGGGAGCCTTTCACGATCTGACGAGAGGGGGCCGAGGCAGAACACCCTCCCAGGCTCGGCCCGCATCCCTGAATCTGCAGTGATTGAGCTGGGGGGAGGGGGGAGGGGCTATATGGGGGGCACATGCCCTTTATGCCGTGTGTGGGTGGGGTTTCCTTCTGCTCGCTGCTGTCTTTGTTCTGTAAACAGAGATAAGGCATTTACGTGACCAGTGTATGGGGCCACGTGACTCGTCCATAGTGAACAATGTAAATCTGTAAGTGCAGCTTCGCAGTCATGGTTCTGTAGCCCCACAGACAGAACAGAACCTAGAAGATCTAGCCACAACAAAAGTGAGATATTACACCTGGTGCCAAAGGATCGAGCTCTTTCTGAAGCAGCCCAATATATGCCAACCAACCGGAACACAGTGACACTATAACGGTGATGCTGCTCTTGTCCCATTCGGTTCAGGTGGCAGGGTTCGGCCCAGTAGATCTAATACATGAATTTGCTCGAACCAAACAGGCTGTCAAAGCAGCCTTTGCGCATATAAAATGTTACACCACCTGTTCCATGTCCTCCTCTCTGTGGCAGCTAATCTTTTGTCAACAAAAAGCATATTTCCAAATGGCAGCTAATCCCAAACCCATATCCAGCTAAAATCACAAATAGAAAAATTCCCTTTTGGACCAGAGGTTTGCTTGTAAATGTGATTCTCAGACATTTTAGGCATTTGCAATACAATAGCGTGCCATATATAGGGCTGTTGGTGTACGGCTTTGTGGGTTAAGTGGCATGCCTGTGACCAGAAGGTTGCTGATCAAATCCCACAGACAGCAGAGTGAGCTCACTCTTGGGCCCTAGATCAAGGTCCAACGCTCCAGGGACCAACTGACTCTCCATCCTCAACTGTATTTCACTTTGGATTAAAGACATCTGCTAAGTAAATGCATCATTATCTTCTAAAATGGAAATTTGCTTTACAGATAAGAAACATGACAAGGACATGAACTCACCGGTGTTTGCTTTTAGAAAGACTCCTTAGACTAAAAAACTCATGGCAACATATCTCATATATTAGATAATCTGGCAATGCATCTATCTGTATCCTTGTGACCACAAGCATTAGTAAGCATAAAACATACGAGAATAGGAAACGTAAACATGCATGAATGAAGAAACTTAGAGAGGAAACCATCAGCACTCTCTCTCTGTAACCCATCAGTCAGGAAATCCACTACTCAGCCGGCAACACTTGGATCTAATTTCAGTTTTGAGATTAATTTCTCAGCAAATGTATATAGCTGCATGCTAAGAAATGTCTTGAGAAATGCACTGAAACTTGCCTCTCTTAGGGTCTCTCTTAGGAAGACTTAGGGTTCTCCTGGTACAGGAACAATAGGCGACGCCTAAAGAATGCAGCATCATCTACATCCCCATGGACCTGCCTCACTTAAATGCAGTGAAAGTCATTTGTCAGCCTTGTGTCACAGAACATTCTTTGCATCCCTTTATAAGCCATCACAGACATCCTGCAATATCGCTATGCCAACAATGAATGTGATTCAAACTCTCAAATCGATGGAGTTCTTCATTTGCATGGGTGAATGTTATGTTGAAGAATTTAATTATCACGCTCCAGGAATCTGAACCAGTGACTACCAGGCACCACATCACACTCCCACACACACACACACACACACATTTAACCAGACGCCTGGATGGCACAAAACTGGGCCACGACAGCACAGAGCCTCGCACAAGAATACTCACGTACATGGTTGTGTCTAATGCCAAAACCACAACAACAACAACTTACGGAAAACTCTGAAACAGCCGTATGGCAGCCTGTCTCCAGACCACCAGGTGGTGTTTGTGAATATGACTGCATAAGAGTGGGATGTGGATGGTGTGTTTCCCCACACTTTCAGGACAGTAATGTTTGATTTATTGAAACATTAGTGGAATTTAACAGATAACGAAGGAGTTTATTTTTTATAATTTTTACAGCATTTTGTTTCTTTGCATTTAGTACCCATTGCCCTTTGTTTTGCATTTTGCAAGCATAGATTTCCATATTTTTACATAATTTTTAGAAAGGCAATTTGTATCTCTCACATAATGAGTGCCCTATTATATTAACCCCTCCGACAAAGACAACTTTTGAATACAATAACGTGCTATCTGCCGAGGATCTTCGCTTGGCTGTTCTAACTGGTGTGACCTTGGTAAGTGGACCTTGGATAAACTATTAGCATAACTAACTTATAGATATAAAGTTACACGTTACTAATACAGTCATTTCATTTAGTTCCAAAACGGGTGATGACAGCAACCCATGCCCCTTCCCAAGTCACAATGCAGTTTTATCCTACTTCATTTCTGAATTAAAAGTTGTTTGATGACCGTTTGCACAAAAAACGCCGTATTTTACCTTACTAGACTGTGTTAATAGGCTTATGACTATTCAACATATTCCTATAATTCATCTTGGATCGCGTGAAAAATCACATGGGGTGACGTGTATTAGTAATTTAAAAGTCAGTAATGAAGAAAAAAGTTTTCTAAACATTACCGTTTATTTCGCTGAAATAAGTTTCATAAATCCTTGTAATTAAATCCCGTTCACGTTTTCCTCTTCGCAAAAAGCGCTAGGTATAGTGGCTCTCCAACAAACTTCCATCTCATTTCGAAGTATGACAGGTCTGAATTCCAGACTTTCGGCTTACCAGGAGTTCCCCTTGACTCCGCCGTACGTGTCCGAGCTGAGCCGATCAGAGCCGATCAGAGCCGAACCGAGCCGAGCCCTTGTTCTCAAGTGCCTCTTATTTAGAATCTCTGCCCCAAGTCCCGCGAAGGGGAAAAAGCCTCTTCGCGTTTATGGTGTTGGAAGCATCCCCATCCCCGCGGTCCTAGCGCCCACATAAACCTTCTATTACAGAAAAAGCTACCCTTCAACCCCAGGCGGTGTGAATTATTATTGCCCTTATTCAGTCCTATTATGATTTAATGGCCTTGCGTGTGAAATAAGATGTTCCCCTCCACCGAGGAACAATTGCTCAAAAGATTTTTGTCTTAAAATAGTATTTGGGGAGACAGATAAACAGTACATTTGTCAGAGACCTAATACAGAACCACGGTTTCAGAAAATCCCAGAGGCTATCTGAAATTCAACCTCCCAACCTTCCATAAGGGTGCGGTATGCAAACGTGTGTCGCTGGAGGCAATGGGATCGTTTTCAAACTAGATATCAGTGTGTCTTGTAGTTTACCACGGACCAAGGATTCATGCTTTTAGGTTTTGGGAAAAGTTTAATCTTATGGCATATAATATTGCTGTCAAAATAATTTAATGCAACTGTAATGTTCAGGCTGGCTGTAATTCAAGGCAGGATCATAGAATCAGGTTGCACAAATTGTTTAAGAGAATGAAATTCAGACAGGTTGGGGTGAAGGAGAGGTTAGCGCTGGTAGGTGGTGGGACCACTGTGATGACTGGGTTCCTGGGGGCAGAAGCGTTCGTCCCTATGGCCCCTACAAAAACCAGGTGCCAAGCCCCTGACCTTGACCTATTCTGGGTCTCTTCACACCCATAAATTAATAGATGTGGAATTTGAAACCCCCCCCCCCCCCCCCGTCAAACTGCTCAGTCCCAGTATGTATCAGGGCGGCAGCACAATGGAGTCCTAACTGGGAGTCTCCCGGAATCTGGAATGTTCCAGACAAGAGCCAAACCTCGAACCATGGGTGATGGGGCGTCTCTGGCTCTCTAGCTCATATTCGCACCTCGAAGCGAAACGCTGGCCCCCCCGTCAGCATTGCATCCCCCCTCCCACCAATCTTCCACATTCATCCATCTCTATTTTAACACAGAAGAATGGCCCTAAACATCTGGGAAAAGAGACAACTACTCTCTTTTCATACAGGAATTTAAGTTATTGTGACTTAGGCAGGAAAGCTGCCAGTTAACAAAAGGAAAGCACATACAAAGCGTCCTCGCATCAGTGCATCCCCATAGGATTCTAATCAGAAAAACATTGATCAGTTATGAAACAAGCCACCCTCTTTGTTTCTCTGTGCCAGTGCAGATCCAGCCCTTCTCTTGGAGCCCTTTTGAAGACTAACTCCATGGATGCAGCGCTGGCAGGAGAGGGATTGTGGGCACTGACCCACACGCTGAAGAGGCGTACTCTCACGTGAGAACAGCAACAGCCAACCCCTGTGGCAAGTGGGCAGAGGCAGCTTACATATAACTTCTCAGGAAAGATCCAGGCCTGACCTAACCCTTGAAGTGTCCACACCTGATCTGCTAGGCCCCAAAGAGACTGGCATGGTCTCCCAGGTCTTGGAGAACCTAGACCTGATCTCCTAGCCCTTGCCAGTCCCAGACCTGACGTCTCAGTCCTTGAAGGATCCAGACCTGATCTCATAAAATGCCTTATATCCTTCGGGCCAATCTAGCACCAGCTTTATGAATGAGTATTTATTAACTGCTCATTCTACCCCTGGGACTTAAAACATATGATGTTATTAAGCTCTTTACCAAATCAACAAAAACCATAAACAATAGCCAATTAATCATTGTGAAAACTTGGGTTTCACTATTAATGGATTATTTATCTGATTGGGGAACAAAGAAAGCAATTTGCAGTCAGTTTTATAGTGTACATACATGAGTATACATTTCTCAGTGAAGGACCGTGCATTTCCCTCAATGGGAGCTCATATTGCATCAGCTGAGAGCTGGTTTGTACTTGGAACCAAAATGAGGATTCAATCTGACCTCAACAATTTCCTGAAACAGCTTAGCTGATGAGGGGGGGCAGAGGTTCTGGATGTGCAAATGTGTGGCCAACTGCCCCACGTCTCATTGCTATAGTGTTACACTATAGCCACGGGGAGCTGAAGTCTGTAAGCCAGGACGTGTTTGTGATCATGTGGACCAGACTGTGTGTGTTTGAGTAGAGCCATGTTGATTTAACTCTACACCTCTCTCTCCTCAGCTGACACAAACGTATTGTTGATCTGATCAGCATCTTCACAAATTATGAGAAATGGAAGGAAAGCTTTCTGAAGTTTTTAAGTGGGGGAAAGGATCAGGGTGGTTCCATCCTGGGAAAAAAAAAGGTAGCTGGCAGTAGGAGACTGTTGCGGTTAACATGTATTTTCCATCCCATTCTTGTTCTTTAAGAGTTAGTGAATCTGAGGCCGAATGAAAAGCAATAAAAAAACACCCTTGAGCAGGAATCCAGCTGGAATGTGGCTTCTGGGCTAATCGCCCGTCCGGAGCACAGTGGAGCAGTTGTTTTGGACCTGTCCTGCTCCAGTCCCCATTCAGAGACCCCCCTGGCAGAAGTTAGCTTTTAATCCCTGTGGAACTTCTTACCGTAGCCCCCACGGTGGTCCTAGTGGTTGCCCTTATCAGACATGATAACTGGCGCCAATAATCTAACCCTCCTTCCCTTCCGATATCTACTTACCAAATGCTTTGACCATGCAGTAGTGGTTTATATTTTGCAGATATATTCCAGGCTTCAGTGCCAGTTTCAGGTGCCCAAAGGCAGGGCTCCGCCCCATTCCATCCATGACACTCACGTGTGTTTGCTTCCTAGGCCGCAGCCCAGACGGGACCCCAGTGCCGGCCCAATTACAGCCGACGGAGAGCGTACATTCCGTTCTCTCTGGCGTGTTCGGGCACGGAGAGGTGATGAGTGCATGCACGGCACACCGTCTCGGGAGAGAACCTTCTAGGTCACCAAGGAGGGAGCAGGTGGTGTGGAGATACATGAAACGGTGATGCGTCATCCAGCGGGAGGAACGTCAGAACCCGCTGGCGCCTGCAAAGGAACACGGTCTGCATGTGCCAGGCTCACGGGTGCTCCCAGGGACCTCAGCGGACCAGAGAAGATACAGTTCATGGAGGAGAGGTTCACCAGGGGCTTCTGCAGATCACCCAAGCGTATGGGTCTGCATGCCAGCACCAGTGAGGACGTGGAGGCCCAAAGCAACACCCACCATAAATCCAGAACTGATTCCAGATCAGTCAGTGTGCTTCTTCCACGTCTACTAGCAGGACAGTAATTACTTACGATAGGGCTGACATGCATGGAAATAGTTTGCACACATGCTGAGAGCGACGTTCATAACAGCTTGCAGAGCTCCTTGACCTCTGACCCTGACCATCGTTGAGCATTCCAGGCATGGTGGCTAAGTGTTAAGGGTTCCGTCAGCCGGCCCCCTCTTCTACGTCGAGAGCCAGCAGTGTCACCTGGTTGTCGGTTTTGCTCGGCAGAACGTTTTCCCCGGTGCTGGTCTTCTGCCTTGTTCTGTTTTATATTACTCCCTTCATGTCCCCCTTCCTGGCCCCTATACATCCACTTATTTATGGGTTACTCCATTCCTGTGACTGTCTGTGCATCTGCGTGCGTGCGTGCGTGCGTGTGCGCCATCTCCATCTTCCCCTCCCTCCTCCTGAACGCCGGCTATCCGACGGGTCCTGTTTTCCTCACAGCGTGAACTCATTACAGATACAGCCGCGGAAAGACAACATACAGAGAAGTGGCGATAAAAAGAAACCAAAATGCCACGTCACACATTAAAGGAGCAGCTCTCAGGCAGAGCGCATGGTCCTCTCCTGGCTGCCCTCTGATACAGTCTCGCGCGCTTTCATGCCGAGGAGGGGTCACCGAACTGGCAAAGAACGTGACAGGCCATTTCAACTCCTCCAGAAATCCAGAGAAAGTACGTTTTCGTTTTTTTAAACATGAATTGAGTGTCAGAAAAGCACACCTTATGCACGTAATATCTTAAAGCCCTAATGAGGCTGGATTGGCCATCTTGGATGATGGGTTTGTGCACCGACAAAATTTGTCAGGAGACACTCTTCCATGCTTGGCAAGGTTTACTATGAAGGACCCCCTCCCCATGGTAGCCGTATGGGGGGGAATTAGGACGATTCCAATGCCCCCTGACTGATAGGGGCCCTAAATATTTCCCAAACATAATTGGACTGGTCTGGGTTAAGGCCCAAAAATCTGTAGCAGTACTTCTGCTCCCATCATGTCCCCTGGGAAACACTAATATTAATCCCAGTTCAGTCTTGGCCCCAACTGTCCTCTTTAAGGAACAACAGGGCTTAACAGAGACCCATATATAGCATGAGAGATACAAGCAAAACTATAAATTCCTCTACAGGATCTGCTGGATCTCAGGTGGTTATCCGAACTGGAGTCAAGTAATAATTTCCCAGTTTCGAATAAAGACAGAATATTCCGGAAGGAACATAAATAGGTGGTACCGTTGTGAAGTTGGCAGTGGTACTGGGGTTCTGGGGAACTTCCCTCAAAGGCTGCGTCGACCAGCACCAAGATGTCAGCAGACCAGCGTGCTTTCACGCCCTTGTGACAGCCACACTTCGAAGGTCTGTGACCTTCCCTGGATTCTGAAAGCCTTGTGTGAAGAAAGACCCCTGGTATCTGTGCCCCTGTTGGGTGCCCGTCATCCCCTGCCCACCGCTCCCTGTCCCCTGCCCACCGCCCAGCCATCTCCATCCGGCAGAGGCGTCCTGTCCCTCGCTCCCTTTCATTGCTGTGCACACATTGTCACTTTTTAACGCAGATGAAGCGGTCGTCACATGCGGCGGTCGTCACATGCGGCGGTCGTCACATGCGGCGGTCCTCTGGCATTGTGGTGGGAGGCTTGTGCCTCGGAGGGATGCTAACGGAAAACATGCAGCAGGATTTCAGCACCTGCATCTGCTCCGGAGAAAGAGCCAATTCTCACGGCTCAGCCAGTGCGTCACTAACGAAATGAGGAAGAAAAGAGGGCAGTAAGAGACAGGAGGTCAAGGGTCCTGACAAACCGTCTTTCATAGGCCCGAAAAAGCTGAAGTGAGGGACCCCAAAAAGCTGAAGTGAGGGACCCCAGGCACGGCAGAGTCACTTGTCTGGTGAGGACACGTGTGCAGGCGCCGAGGGGGTGGGGTCACTCCAGCCCATCTCGGACATTGTGGCAACAAATTAGGGCCCCTTCGGGGGGGGCAGTGAAGCTCTCCTAGGATGCCTCATGGGCTGACCTACTGGCAGCATCCAAGCACCCTGAGGGGAATCCCAGAGTCCTTGGGTAAGACTAGGGTAGTGTGAGAGTAACACACACACACACACACACACACACACACACACACACACAGGCAATTAAAAGTATGCACAGAAAGAATACAATATAGCCTAATGAGCCTAATTGGGGGAAATTTGTGGAAATAGTGCTTTGGAAAGTTGGGTTAGCCAGAGGTCAGCATGGAAAATGCCAGCATGGGGGGGTGCTGATGTTCAGCAGGAGCGCAAAGTCCTAACCCTGCTCTACTTATGGTCCAGGATGCGCGCACGCACACACACACACACACACACACACACACACACACACACACACACACACACACACACACAGGCAATTAAAAGTATGCACAGAAAGAATACAATATA
>JABFEA020000002.1:12058686-12068928 GCA_019775915.2 Cyphomyrus plagiostoma | reverse complement strand
TTAGCCCCCCATCCAAGAAACTATGCATAGAGATAAATACGAACAAACAATCCAGATTCTTGCCATTTCATATTTCAGGTGCGGTTCTTCAGGGCTCATGTGTTTTCTGGACACGAACACAATTTGATTCATTTTGACCCTAATGATTCATATTAAATTGTTTTTACTTGCTTATTCCTGTAACTCAGTTATCAACAAAATATTAACAATGGCATCACCAACACTAAATAAGCATTTGTAGATATTTGCAAATAGAATAAATTACATTGTTCCTTTGGAATTAATTTTATTAGAAAAGGAAAGGAATTTTATCAGAAAACTGTTTAATTTACAAATCAATCAATACAGGACATTCATATATACAGAATACAAAAACTGTAAAACAACTAAGCACGATATGTGTAAAAGTGTTAAAATTATTACTTGAAATGTAAATATTCTGACACAATTTGTTACATTTTGTGTGCAGCAGCTAAGCAGTAATACTTCATGAACCCAGCAGAAATCTCGAAGGACAGAAAGCAATACTTGTGTAAATGACACCCCTTATCATCTGAAAGTCACGGTGTTTGGTAATGTTATGTTCACCAGGCATCCTCTTTTGCAGTGTTTCCCAGTCCAGTCCTCGGAGAACAGACAGACAGTGCCTGGGATAGGAGCTGGGAAGA
The DNA here is from genome assembly GCA_019775915.2 of Cyphomyrus plagiostoma. Lineage (NCBI taxonomy): Eukaryota > Metazoa > Chordata > Actinopteri > Osteoglossiformes > Mormyridae > Cyphomyrus > Cyphomyrus plagiostoma. Next base: position 12,068,260 of record JABFEA020000002.1, on the reverse strand, counting down.
AGAAAAACGTGGACCGACTGTGGGTCTCCGAGGATCAGACTGGGAGGCAGTGCTCCTCTGTTATTTGCAGATGTTTGTACTTGAGCCCCATGCTCTCAAAATGCATCTTTAACATCTAGCTTCAGCTTACACAAACATAATGTATTCCATATGAAAAAATAAGCTTGAGTAAAATACATTTTAAAATTCTACATTGAGCACATGCACGTGTACATTTTAAGTAAATTGACGTTTTGCACAAAGCAGGACTGGGTACACCTTTAAGAGTTACGGAGGTCAGTAAAATCTATGTATGGGAACAGTTATGAGAGGGCTCCGTCCAGTTCAACCACAACTGTTACCCCCCCCCAAAACAACAATCATTCAGACTTCACCTCATGGAGCCCATGGCGATGACAGAGCAAGGGGATCACTAACATGCCTTGTGAAAACAATGGCTGCTTCTGTTCAAAGCAAATCCCCATCCTCCTAAAGAAATCTGCCTTTGACCCAGTCACCAGCAAAGACCTACTACTCTGGGCTAAGGTTTTTTTCCAGAACCTGCCGGATAAGAGCACATTCCAGCACTACTGGGGGTGGCGCAAGACCAAACTCTGCCCCTGCAGTGACAATGCAACAGTAGCAATGGGACCCAATACTACAAAGGGTATTTTTAAAGTAAGCAAATAAAGAAACAGATATAAACAAAATATAAGCAAAGCTCTGGCAAAAGTTCTTAAGAGTGCCAATGATTTTTCTGGCCAATTGGCCAAAAGTGTATAACAAAAAAAAAAATTAAAACACTACTTCACGCACTGTAACATTATGTAAGTTCAACTTTAAAGAATTTTAACGTCACAGATTCTGCTCCAAAAAAAATCTCACAATATACAGAATTTAACAAAACACTTCCTTATTAAGCACAGTACTTTATACAACAGCTATTACATCCACAAGCGAGTCGACTGTAGTTCAAAACTAGAACACCAAAAGACTCACAAGGAAAATATGCTGTGCCGTCAAACCCACGATCTTCCACTCTGCAGGTCATTCAAGGTGATATGTACTGCGTACACCGGATATTAAGTGCACAAGTTTTTTTTTTTTAATGGCATGTAAAGGAATGAAAAAGGTAAACTTGTCTTTGGCCACAAATTCAACAAAAAACCGAGAAGGACTCATATTTAATGACATTGTTATAGGTTACAGGTTTTATAGGTTAGCTGGGGTATTACTGTCAGTTTCATAAGTCCTACAAAGCTGTAGACCAGGGTTATTCAAATCACGGTCCTCGAGGTCCGAGCCCAGCTGGTTTTCCAGCCTTCCTTTACCTGTCAGTCAGGTGTGAAGCCTCTGACCAATCAGAATCAGTAATTATTAAAGAACTACCTGGGAGAACTGAAAACACGGCCTGGATTTGGAATCGAGCTCCAGATTTGAAGAACCCTGCTGTAGACCCTTGCCAAATGTTGTACATACGTAAATATTTATGTATATTACAAAATATACATGAAAGTATCTCATGTATGTTCACAAGGATGTTTCTTAAAATGTATTTGTACACATTCAAAAATAAAAAGAAACTCTTAAGCAACAATTTCTCAAAAAATGAGAAATAAGAGCTGGCTCATGCTTGTCAAGTTTGTCGACGTTCCTGTCCCTGTGATGGAGGGGCATGATGCTCTCTCTCTCAGGAGCCCCCCTGATTCTGAAACTCCTGCTGGCCACAAGTAGATCCACAAGCACCCTAGTGATATGGTACCAGGTCCAGCTTTATCCGTCCAGGAGCGGGAAACAGGGGTGTTGAGCTTAAGCTACTGGCCAGATGAGAGGGTCGGGAATGGGCCAGACCACTGGTCAGACAGTACTGGAAGGACTAGCTCCGCTCTTTAGCCTACACTGTGGACGAGGCGTTGGAAAGTTGGACGTTAAAATGGATGAATGACCTCTAATGTAACACTGTGTGTGACGGAACCGCACTATGTAACCAATGGCAATGACACCGATTTCTTAAGACTTTTACACGACCTGCACTTGCAGCTTGTCTGAGAGAGAGGAAGAAAGAGAATGACAGAGGCGAACCCAGTCGTGCACACCCATCACTCAGTCCTGTGGGGAGATGACACGGTTTGACCCCGTTGACCTCTAGGCCGTCAAATCACAGGACAGGATATATGCTGGGAGACATTGGGGTGGGGAGGACAGGTGGTTTGAGGGGAGGGGTCGGGTGGGAGGGGACTCTGTCATGGGGCCATCGCCTCTGCTTCGCTCTCATCCCCAGCCATGTAGATGGGGCTCTTGCCTCTAAGGACGGCCTCTGGGCTCTTGGTTGAGTTCTTCACAGCTTCTGAGCTGTTCCAGATCCCATAGGTGAAGTATATGACAAACCCTGGATGAGGTTTTGAAACACATTCAGTAATCTTCACTCTAGACAGTGATGATTACTTTCATTTGTTAATTACTGTTAAATAAACGCATAGAACGACTTGGGGTAACATTATGGGTAACATTGCCTTGTATCATGTGCTTCTTGGGAAGACTCCAGCTTTCCATGGGCCTCTACAGGATAAGCGTTTGGAAAATGTATGGATAGATTACGGGTAATGCAAGTTCTTGTTATCGAGAAGAAGTCTGGAGCCTTAAGACTTAAGGCTAACCAATCAGATTGTAGAGGTGGAAACAACCAATCAGATGGTCCCACCTCTTCTACAATCTGATTGGTTCTCTCTCTGAACCAATCATTTTTTTTGTTCTGCCCTCAAAACATGCTGGTGTAAGTAAAACTTCCACAGCAAACTTAAAGCGGGTTGATCAGACATCACACAACGTGTAAGAAGCTGCAGTTGCGAAAATGGCCACAGGGAACCACCCACCTATGATCATCCACACAGCAAAGCGGCACCAGGTGGCCCAGTCCAGCTGCATCGTCAGGTAGATGTTGACAAACATGCTGACCAGTGGCAGCACAGGAAGCAGGGGCACCTGATTTGGGGGGGTGGAGTAAATGGTAAAGAAAACACACATGGAAGAGGAGAGCACCCTACAGGTGAGGTGGAATGAAAAGGTGACCACTTTTGGGGAGGATACCTTAAAGGTGAGAGCCTCCTTGCTCTGTGGTTGCCTCCAGATGACCAGCAAGCAGAAGGCAGACAGCAGGGCCAGGATGCCACACACACTCAGCCATGCAGGCTGGGCGCTCATGCTGCACAGGGCCAGCACTACACACAGCAGTGTGAAGAACACACCTGCAGGGGGCGAACAAGAGCTGTCAGAAACCCCCCACCCTTACCTCCCCGCATTAATGAGATTATATAGTTTTGTGGCCGCATGGGGTTGCCATAGCAACATACCAACGGCGCACGCACACACACACGTGATTGTGTCTCTGCACTAGAAAAAAATTACCTGTCAGATCTTTAACTACAAGCTTCTAAACATCCTGATTTCCTTTACATAATCATGTTACTATTTTTTTAATGATAATCTAATAACATGCCCATTAATTTGCTGCTACTGCGTTTCAGCACAGACACAGTGTTACTATGTGGCCAATAAGTCTCCATTGAAGCTGGGAAAATTGTTTGTTGACCATGTCTCGGGGGGTGGGGGCTACTGCCTCATTCGATTGCCAGGTTTGGGGTCTGACTCACAAACGGCTGCTGTGGCCACGTAAACGATGAGGCCCGAGGTCTTGGTGGGTGTCTCAGAGTCCGGCTCTAGCAGCAGCCGTAGGGAGAATCTCTCCTTCGCCGGCAGGGTGTCCAGCTCATCGCTGCTGTCCCCCGGCGTCATGGGCGCCTCTGGCTTCTCGCTGGGCCTGTGCGCGCCCAGGCTGCCGGGTTGGTACCTGTCCAAAAGCGAGAATCTATCACCTTTCTACTTACCCCATCTCCACTTGCTCCACTTTCTGGTGATACTGTGAATCAGGATTATTTCCTTGTGGCACAAAAAAAATGTCATGCGCTCCCGAGGCTCAACCGTACGACGGCCGTACGAAGGTCAAGGGTTCGAATCCCAAGGAGCGCACACAAATTATAAGCCAACCCTTCTACTGTATATTTTGGACAAAAGCGCGAGATGATTGGATATATGTAAACTTCAAGATGAAAGCTGAAAAATGAGGTGTTCGGACACGCGGCGTCCGGCCGGACTTACCTCAGGATGAGGACGCAAACAGCCACCAGCGTGTAGGCCAGCAGGGTGCCGATGGACATCAAGTCAACCAGAGCAGCCAGGTCAAACAGGAAAGCCATCAGAGCTGGGGTGGGTAGAGGTGGAGGTTCAACACAGTGTTTACACAGACCTAGGGAGAGACCTCTCTGGAATAACAGATACAGGCAAAGGAGAGAGAGTGACTGGTGGACCGGATTACAAAAGTAAGAGATGGGGACCGCTGCGATACGTCAGCATGACTCCACATAACCGGGGACAAAGACCTGGAGGAAACCCTGCGTGCACAAGTATTCCAAACATCCTGCATGCACAAAGACAAACCAACAATAAACGCAGGGCGGAATTAGGCTGAGCGAGAGCCACACAGCCCTGTGTCCACCTGAGGTCAGTGGCCTGAAGATTCAGCGCTGTACAAAACCTGAAACACCCACCACATTAGCCCGGGGGGGGGGGTTTCTCCTTAGCTAGCTGGACATGAACATTAATACAGCAACTAGTAACAATACTAGGAAATGAATAATCACGCAGTTAAACCAAAATAAAATTATATCTAGCACTGTAAACCACATAGTAAAGTAGAAAAAGGTAGTAAACAGAAAAGGTAGCCTGGAAGAGACACCAAGCAGGGACCGGTTCAGCTAGGTTCCGACAGCACCACCCGCAGACCAGAATCAACATGACAGACAGACCTGGGCAAACAGCAACGCTCTGCTCTGCAATCGCCATGAGAAAGCAGAGATGGACACGCAGGTGAACTTCATGATATGATGTGCCAACAAACCCCCCCATCCTGGACAACTGAAAATATTTTATTACATCTAGCAAAAAAAAAAAAAAAACGGTTCAATCTAAAGTCTCTGCCAGAGAAAGTGACTATCCCTGCTGGGGAGGGACAGTGACGTCCGGAATATACCTGCCTGTCGCTGCTGGGGGGGGGGGGGACAGCACACAGAATAGCCGGAATATACACCCATCTTTGAGAATGCTTGGTGGAAAGATTTATCAGTTCACGTTTTTAACGTAGATTGTACTTTTTGAATGATTCTGTGCTGTGCCAAAGAGGCTGAATTACAGAGAGAGAGAGAGAGAGAGAGAGAGAGAGAGAGAAAGAGAGAGAGAGAGAGAGAAAATCCTAACCCAGGGTTACCTGCCACAAAGCCAGAGACCAGGGTAGCCAGCAGTGGAGTCTTCGTCTTCTTGTTCATGCGAGACAGGAAGCGAAACAAGAGGCCGTCCTCTGCCATAGCGTAGATCACCCGGGGCATCGGGAACATGGACCCGAGCAAACTGGGGTGGGAGGGGGGGAGGGGGGGGGGACAAAGGACACCATTGCAGAACTGAGGAAGGGACACCTGAGAGTAACAGCGCCAGTGTCACCTCGAAGCAACTTGGAGTCATGAGCCAAACCTCCTGCGTTAATAAGGTACAACAGAAGGTGGAGAGAGTGTAGGGGGAGGGGGGCACCTGGTGGAGAGGGCACAGAGCGACCCGGTGGCCACGATGTAGCGCGCGGGCGCCCAGCCGACGTAGCTGAAGGCCTCGGGCAGCGGGCTCTGCGTGTTGAGCTGGTAGTAGGGCATCATGAGTGTGAGGGCCGCCGAAACGCCGAAGTAGGCCACGAAGCAGATGAGCAGCGAGGCCACGATGCCGATGGGTATGGAGCGCATGGGGTTCTTCGCCTCCTCGCCTGGGGGGGGGACGGAGGGAGCAAGGGGCCCAGTGAACATAACGGTCCTCTTCATACCAGGATGAACTCAAACGGTCAGCGGCACCTTCACCACCCGACATCCTGAACCATCCCGAGGCTGGCGGCAGTCAAAGCTGGTGCCAACCGATTAGCAAACGCTAGACCCGCGACGTATAACTGAGAAAGCAGCACCAGACAGCGCTCGGCACAGAGAATCGCGCGCGCTGGGATCTGGCGATCTTCTGATCACAAGCACAGCAGCCCAGTGAGGTACATCACACCTGGAACAAAGGTGGTGCCCTTACACACCCCTGGTAGACACCCCCCCCATCTCGTACGCCTGTTATGAAGGGTCAGAGCGACGAAGGGGAGAAACCCACTGGTAGTGGCAATGCAGTCAAAGCCCACAAATGCGTAGAAGCAGGTAGCGGCACCAGACAGAACCCCGCTGAAGCCAAACGGAGCAAAGCCGCCGGCCCCGAACGTCTCCTGCAGGGGTCTGCGTGAGAGAGCACACGGGGAGAAGACAGAGAGTCAGCCACCAGGAATCACCACAAACAGCGCCGAAGATAGCCCCGGATAAGCCCCCCCCAAGCTGCCATCACACCCACTCGCTGCTGTTGGTCCTGTTGAAGTCCTCGGCCGTGAGCTGCCAATTGTGGGTGTCGCCCTTGACGAAGCCGGAGACGATGACAAAGCTGAGCACGACCAGGTTCACCCCCGTGAACACCTTGTTCACCAAGGCCGACTCGCTCACGCCAAACGCCAGCAGACCTGAGGGAGACGCGACCAGCGGAGTCACTTCACTTCGACTGGCCGACGTGTCTCAGACACCGCAGTGTTGGCCGACCACCGAGCCCACGACCAACTGAAATCACCGCCGCACTAATATCCACTGCCAGGGTGGGTCCTCACCGGTGAGCAACAGGACCAGGCAGAAGGCGAAGAGGTCCGGGTACTTGGCCAACACGTTCCCCGGGACACTGATGGACATGGAGGCCGTGAAGAAGACGGAGATCTTTTGCTCCACTAGGTTGTCAAAGGTGGAGCTCCAAGCGCGGGCCACGCTGGCCGTGCCTGAGGCACAGGCACAAAGCAGAGCATTAGAGCATCATAATAACCATGGCAACAGACCAAAGAACACCCATTCCAAGTAGGCACTTCAGTGGACGCCTCTGCGGTGGAACGCCGCTTATAAACAGCCGCGACACTGATAATTAGCCAGGGCCTCTGTTGCATTTGGAGAACAGTCCTCTATCCTCTTTTCATAGTGAAAGGGCTTTGAAGCCAAATAATCAGTCATTTGTATGCCGTTTCCCAAAGTGTCACATTCAAATGACTCTAGGATAGTTCTTGCTAACGTAAGCACTCCACTTAAGTTTACAAACAGCTAGCTTTTAATTCCATATGGAGATGACCTTCCGTCCACTGGATATCCGCCTCTAAGCCTGTGCGTGTGACACCGCGGTATGCGCCCCCCCCCCCGGCAACACTCACCGATGACATAAGAGAGGATGAGGTTCCATCCAGTGATGAAGGCCCAGATCTCACCCACGGTCACGTAGCTGTAGAGGTAGGCAGAGCCGGTGCGGGGCACGCGGGCACCGAATTCGGCGTAGCAGAGACCCGCCAGCACGGAGGAGAGCGCTGCGATCAGGAAGCACAGCACGATGGCTGGGCCCGCCTTCTCCCGCGCCACCTCGCCCGCCAGCACGTAGACGCCCGCGCCCAGCGTGGCGCCGACGCCCAGTGCCACCAGGTCCAGCGTGGACAGGCAGCGGGCAAAACGCGTCTCCTCTGGGGCCGAGTTCAGCACACGGCGTCGCAACAGCATGTGTCCCCAGGAGGCCAGCTTCCTGTCCATTGTCGCGTACGTCTGACGGGGGGGGGGGACGACTTCATTAGACCAGTTGATTCATTCATTTAGCTGTTGCTGTAATCTACAATGGTCCTGCCTCACAGATCCCTGTTCTGGACTAATTCACACAATCAGTAAATACAATCAGGACCCCTGACAAAAGCTACCGTTATCCATCCTCACGCACTCGTGGGCTGCCACCGAAATGGGTGGCCCTGGGTACGACGGATGTCCTACGACTCTTTAACCACCAACAAGTCCCCGCATGATCGGTGTGAGTGGCTCCCATCGCGAGGCGGGGGGTACACAAATCACAGCGCTGCTCCATAGAATTAAAGAAACTTAACTCTAAATGCCCTAGGTAACCGTGTCATCCCACGACACAGGGCAACATTCGATGCCCCTTGTAGAATGAACGCCTCAGTTATTCTCAGCCGTTATAACAGCTAGAGGAGGTTACTCTGATGAATCAAAGATATGACATTTTCTTATTAATAAAGGTACTCAAATGGAAAACATGCTGTGTATTTATTTGATAGCAAAGAATGTTGAGCATACTTTTAGTAAACGTTAAGTGAGTAACATGAAAATGTAGATCTCAGTGTGTGCAAAAACTTTCGGCTGGTAGTTTGTGCGGATAGAGTCACACGACTGTGAGGAGGTTAGAAAAATGTGACCTCAATACAGAGACAGAGATAAATGGTGGCCATCAGCACTAAAAAAGCTGCTACAGGAAGAAGTGAAGAAACAACTCTCACTGTAGGCAATATCAAAGCATGTACACGTGTGTCCCCTAACCCATACACCTAATCAGCCCCCACAATCTGCTGTCTGAGTGCTGTCACTGACACCCGACTTCTCTGGTGGTGGTGGTGGTGGGGGGGTAATCCTACTATGAACTCCATGACACATAAGATGCTGGTCAGCGTAACCATAGCAACAAGAAAGGCAGCAGAGGCAAGGGCATTAAAGGACAATCTAGCCCCCACTCGGAAATTCGGGGTGAAAACTTTGAAACAATGGTCTCCATTGAATTCGGGTATGGAAGGGGAGTCATCACAGGTATCCCGTAAGCGTGGGAGAACAGGAAACGGCAGAATGGCGATGCTATTTGGACGTGAAAGAGACATGGGGAGATGAATGAATCTTTAATGGCGCATGTAGGCCAAACAAACGGAACGGCGGGGACAAGAAAAGCAAGGAACAAAGCGGGAACACAAAGCACTGGGCCCAACAGAACACAAACACGCGCCACAAATAGACCATCAAAAAGGCAGAGGATATCCCGCCTGAGACCGCCACGGGGCCCGGGTTCCGCCCGCCGCTGGGTCCCACCGAGACACGCGGCTTTGATCGGGACCGGTCAACAATCGCCACACCCAATTCAGAGGAGCTCCTCTTCCCTGACCCACGAAACAAAAAAACAAAGACGGCTGTACGTTCTCCGGCGGACATCTTTGCTGCTGATACTTCTCCCACCCAGTAGACTTCCACTGTGAGAGATTCCTCGCCCCAGACATGTACCTGCTAAGCAGGCCACGTTCAGCCTCACACACTTCCGACAAGACCTCACAATCCAACCGGCTTACGCCACAGGCCACAGGCGGCCCTGCAAGGCAGCTCTGCACGCCAGCCGTTCACACACCGGCCAGAGGGCTTACACTTGCCGCTTTCCTGCCCATCCTGTTTAACTCCCATTAACTAGGCTTCACTGGATTTATGTGTCATGTTTAACAAAGTAATGAGCTACAGAACCTCTCAAAAAAACAGGCTTCTTTGGTCCAACTGACCCAGCTGGAAATACACTCACCTAAAGGATTATTAGGAACACCTGTTCAATTTCTCATTAATGCAATTATCTAATCAACCAGTCACAT
>JABFEA020000002.1:12045381-12058586 GCA_019775915.2 Cyphomyrus plagiostoma | reverse complement strand
GCACCTTGTTGAATCAATGCCACGTAGAATTAAGGCAGTTCTGAAGGAAAAAGGGGGTCAAACACCGTATTAGTATGATGTTCCTAATAATCCTTTAGGTGAGTGTACATTCTCTTTATTTAATCTGGTTTTTCAAATCTTAATGCTTACATCAGCGTTAGTTTTGGTAACCTGTGATCATAGCACTATAATTACCTGGCACCACAATTTTAATAATAATAATTGATAGTTTATTGATCCCCATGGGGAAATTGTCTTTTTCACCTCCCTCAACTTGCTCTTTGTGGAGTAAGCTGTCTGTGAAGGGCAGCCACCTGTAGCGGCACCCAGGGAGCTGGGGGTTAAAGGCCTTGCTGAAGGACCCACAGACATGCTGAGGCTGCGTTTGAACCTGTGACCTCATGATTACAGGCACACAGGCTCAGTCCACTGAGCCACACACTGCTCCCTAATAAAATTTACTAATAATGTAATAATAATTTGATGCCAATTAAAAAAAAAAAATCATGTTTTTTTTTAAGTAAAGGGACAATAGAATTTTTTAAGCCTAACCCACAAAGCTGATTCATTAGCCAATGTTCTTGCATCATCCGTAAACCACCATGTCATTCAAGGCTCAGAGGGTGACAAGACCATGCTGACGATTTCTGTCCACCAAGAAAGATTGCAGCTCATGGTACAAACCCACTGACCCTCCTTAAAAAGGTGTTCTTACTAACCATCAGCCCCACTATTTCTGCTTCGGGTCCAAATTCCTTTAAGAGTCTGATAAGTCTCTGGCCATCGTCTTTACCTAAGTATCAGTGGCGTGTATTTCGTATCTGTAGCACATACCTAGAGAATTACGTGCATCGTATAAGCTCATTTTGGCCCGCTCCTAAGTTCAAAGGCAAAGTGTGGGGGGCCACAGATCGCAGCCCCCAACAGAGGCGCCTCGTGACAGCGGGAATGCTCAGCCTGGGATCCAGGGTCGCAGTTGCCATGGTTACAATGTCTCATCACCACGTCGAAAAGGACACTCTAATTCCAGCAGCTGGGATCATAACAAATGCCTTCAGGGAGGCTGATGCACGGCAAGTTATTGTGCTTTTCTGTCTTAATTTTTTTTGGACGAGGATGTGTGGGAGGTCAGAGCCCAATTTAGCGATTCCTAATTCCACTGCAGACAGCGCTTCCTGCCGCAGGGCATGAAACGCCCTGCTTTGAGACATCTCGTGCCAGGAAGATGGCTCTCTGTAGACACTTCAGGCCATTCGGTACAAAAACGTTGGCATATTCCATCTAACCCGCATGCCTGTTACCGGGGATAACCAGCAATAGCTTACTGTCAGGTGGTTTGGTTACCTGGGGTCCCCCTCATGACTACCTGCTACGTCAGAGACAGGAAAAACAACACACCGATAAAGTCAGTTCTCGTCGACGTGCTTATCACAAAAAAAACTTCTTTGTTCCCCAGATTTAAAAATGCATTTACCATAATTGCTCATTGTTGATTTATAATTACCTTCTTTCTTAGGCTGGGGCTCGCATACATTTAGCTACATACTCCCACAGTTTGAGCAGCTTTAGCGAACAATGATTTGCTTTGTTTAATTAAAAAAAAAAAAACCTTCAATTCTGGCTTTTCCTTTCCCTCTCATTTGAGCACACAAAGCTCACACTTTAGAAAGGCCCAGATGCCAGCGGAGTGCGGAAACAGCAGATGCCATCGATGCCTGCCCACTCAACTGCAGGCGGCGGAGTGACTCGCTCCTTCTGGGACGCTGAACTCCAGCCAGTACGCAAACACAAAACATCTGGCTGAGCGAATATTATGTGTGGGGCAAAATAATTTCAATTATTTCAAACACGAGAGGTTTCCGGTGTTCACTCCTTCAAGTTTTTTATTCTGACTACAGTTTTTATTTATTTAAAAAATGGGTTTTTTAACAGAGCTCAGACTTAGTCACCTGGAACACCTTGAATTAAATTAATTGTCGGGGTCAGCTCCTGTTGCTCCTCCCTGTCCCCCTTCCCTGTTTGGCCAGCAGGCCTTGGTCATATTATCAATCTTTGTTTTCCTCTATTCCCTGTCGGCCACATGGCTCAACACATTGAGTGCATGGCTGCCTGTCAGTCCCTCGATCTTATGTTTGAATACCCCCTCCTCTGTTTTGTAAATTTTGTTCCCTTGTGTTTCAATTGTATCCATTTCCTGTCTTCTGGTTTGTATTTGGTTAAATTCTTTGTGCCCGTGCTTGTGTTTCTACCTACCTCTTATTCCCCAATGTTAGATTCTGTTTTACCTGCTTTCTTTGTTAGTTTTTAGTTTCCCCGTTTAGTTACTTTGAGTTAATTAGTTCCACCTGTTGCCTGCCCTTGTGTGTTTCCCTGATTGCTCCTTGTCCTGCACCCTCCCCAATTGGTTAATTGTATGTCTCACTCCTGCTTGTCATTACCCCGTTCAGTTTTTGCCTGAAGTTTCTGCCTGAGTTTTAGTCCCTAGTGGTTCATTGTTTGTGTTAGTTGGATGTTAGTGAAGTTTTGAATATTCTGTTTGTAGCGTGCCTGTTTTGACCCTTTGGTAAATTGTCTTTGTTTATCCCCTTTTGTTTTTGACCCCTCGTGGTCCTTTTGGTTTTATTGTGTTCTTGGTGTTTTCAGTTTTGTCAAACAAACCCCTGTCTGGTGAGCCGCATTGGATCGTCCACCATTTCTGCCTGTATAATGCCACGGCCTGACGCCAAATCCGTCCGAGGTCGTGACGTTAATAGCGTTTGCGTCAAGCAACCAGCCCCGCCGCCTGAGTTGTTCTAGTTTGTAACAGCTGGAGTTACGGAGTATATATTTAGCCAAGAAATAGTGTATGTACCCGTCTAATAATAACTAGAAAATTGTTATAAAAGATGGTAAACAAATCGTTTCTGTAACACAAGTTATATTTACCACATGGTCTGTGTTTTACCTGGTGCCTGGCGATACGTAATTCGTAAACGAAATTTTCTCATAGAAATAATATAGTCAAGCGATATAATAGAACCTTTTCAATATATTATAAGGCTGGGGCACGATCATAGGGTAGAGGACAGGGGAGCAAACGCGCACATGTCACGGACGATGTAATGATGTAACCGAAAATTGGAAGGACAAACCGGTCGAAACCGGAGACCTGCGCAACACCAGCAGAAGCTCGCAAACTGGAGTGTCGTGTCCGTATTTTATATTATATAAACATAAATTTGACATTCATGTCCAGGAACCTATGAATGCTTTGTATATTGAGTCGTCAGACCGCGTTTCCCGCCTTATTTTCCAGGAAATGAATCGCAATATAGTTTTTCAACATACAGATTTCAACGCAAATGCAGTATTTGATATGTAAAATACATGTATATTAGTTATGTAGTTACATTCACCAGCTAATGCGTCCACTTAATTGATCAGGGGAATCTGAATAGTCTATGACTTTTCGGAAACTGTACCGATTTAAAATGCATTGGCGCTCAAATTAGTTTCAAAATTGTTTTACTACGTTTCCATACAGCATTATTTCTGATGTATTGCTAAATTAAAACACCAACCAAAATCGAGTCTCGATCGTTACTATAACATCACTCACTGGTAAGTTCTACATCGATCATCAAAATAACATACTGTAAGACATATATATATTAAGCATAATGCATTAAATATCAGCAAAAATGGTCTCATCTGACGAGAAGTGAATGACGTTAGAATGACGTTATTTCTAACAAACAATAAAACAACTTGTGGCAGTATAAATACTGCAGTCCAATTACAATGACTCCTTTTATTTTCGCCTACAGACCACTAATAAAAGTACTGTTAGTGCTACCGTTGCGTTGTAGCAATTAAATCGGGATGAATGAAATCGATTTATACCTGTACATTCTTGTACCTGTGGTTTCATCCAAATCCAAAATTGAAACGCTTGCCATGCAATTTAACAACGCAGCGAAGTATACATAAAAAGACAGGGGGTAAACCGGCGCTCGGAGGATTGCCTGCACCAGACCTCTCATTAAAATTTACCTTCTGTGATGAGTCAGGCAGAATCAACAGCTGGACCAGCAAAGTGCGCTGAGGTAGCGGCTCTGAACAGCCCACCCGGTACCGCGAAGACTGGTTAATGTGGGAACTGGATCCCGCGAGTATAAACTTGCCTTATTGAGGATGCAGGTCTCAGTTTGTACACAGACGCACATGTCTGCCTCCGCCCTGCCTGTTAGGTCACTTCCAGTGACGATCTTTAACCCCAACGAATTACACATTTTCGGCGTTTATCAAGAATGAAGCCAACTGGCTTCTTTATCCCTTATCCTTTAGGCGAGTCTGTGTCTTGGGGTATTTCATGGTGACGGTGTTGTAGGATGCTTATAAATACAGTCGAAATACAGTATGCCTGAGTGTAATGTCTGGACGGTATGAAACATTATATATTGCCTACTATTGTTAACTTTCTTTGGTTATATATATACGACCTAAACCGCCGTATCTATTTCGAAAATACGTTTCTGGAACCGTAATCCAGTGATTAGTTCTGAAATTGCCTGCCGCTAAACCTATAAGGTCTGTCTTTATGTACAGACGTGTAAGCCAAATCTGTAGAGTATAATAACCTGGTTTACGTGGGTATTTTATGTTTTTAAACGCACGACTCTGGAGGGAAAATAAATATTAATTTAGCCGTTGTTTCATTCATTTAGCTTTACGTACATCCTGGTATTAAGTTGCGTTGTGGATAACGATCAGTAAAGAACACTAGTGCTACTAGTAGAAAACGTTAGTCTGGAGCCCAGGCATGTTGAAGCATGGTATTTTGAAACTTTTGAGCTTTTCACAAAATCCGCTTTCATCTATACACATCTTAAAATGGGGGGGCAAAGACACTGGGACACTGTTGTATCTCTTCATGGCTTTAGGTAGGATTTCCACGCACATGTGCCAGCGTGAAGCTTTATAAAAGCTCAATTCATCACCCCAGCAGCCAGGTCATTGGCATCTACCGTGGATCTCCGCTACCCAGGATGTGTGGACAGGTGCTATTCAACATCCCCGTCTATGCAGCTTCCGACCTTTAATAAATTCTCCTTTGAACTACTACAAACCAGACCGCCACTATAGTGATCAACCATCCAAGCTATCAGATTGATGCAGGATGCATCTGCATTATTCATAAACATACACATTTCACCTCTGGGACCATAATCTAACTGACCCCCAACCATGGTTCAGGAACTTGGCTGAGGACTAGAGTAATATAAGTCGTTTTACTGGAACAATTCTCTATAAGGTAGAAGCAAAAACATACAGGTATATGCAAAAGTTTGGGAATCCCTGACCAAATTACAGATTTAGTCAATTCCGTAAGTGAAAAGTAGCAGGAAAGAATGTGATTAAAAAGCAGCATGTTTCCAAATGCTAAGTTTCTTTTTATTCCTTGAATGCCAAAATGGAGCAAGGAACAAATTAAATGAAAACTGCAGCATGTGCAAAATTCTGTTAAAATTCAGTGTTTTGTGGATTTCCTTACAAGTATACTTCCGATTGATACTTCCGGTCTTAAGTATAATGCATTTTTATCTTGTATAGTATGATAAAATGGCACCTTTCAGTTTAACAGTGTATGCAAATTAAATGAAAATAACCTGAAGTGAGGAATGGCAAGCAGTTCAGCTGTAGAGACGCCTATAGAAATCCAGGGCATGATGTAGATTTAAATACACTATTTATGGAAGATAACATGAACAGAAATATTTTATAAATGAAAGTTGCTACATGAAATGCTTGCTTCAGTACATACATACTTCAAGCCTTAAAATGGGTAGGTTTTAGGAGATTCATTAATATCATTTTAATATTCCTTCATACATGCATGATATTTAGCAAATCAAGACGACCTCTAACAAGTGAAATTTCTTGGGAAAAAAATGTGACTTTACGAAAAACATGATAAGTGATTTAATATTAAACATTTTTTCCAAGGAATCTTTATTGAAATCATATTTAATAGGTAGACCAACAGAAGGTCGGGCAGCCAGATCGCTGAGGGGGGAGGGAAAAAAGAAACAGGAAATGGATTTTACTCCAAAGACCAATAAGAGTTGTTAAAATGAAAAGGAGTGCTTTTGCCAACACGGTGCGATTTCTTACCACATATGCATGGCTTGTTGCTTAACATAATCCCGTCAAGCCTAGCAAAACAGTTAGAGAGATCCTTTAGAAGAACAGAATCCACTTTCTTTTCCATCACTCGTGCCCACCGTGTATCGCTGCAGTTCTGTAGGGGAAAGTTTGAGCAGAGATTTTTCTTGTTCACAAAGGAAAATGCATCCAAAAGTGTATTTACACAAAAAAGGAAACAAATCTGTAAATGTATTTTTAAAAAAATGTAAAAAAAAAAAAAATAAAAAAATCCTACCTGCTCGTAACTGTTCAATCTCTTGTCGGTAGCGCGCACAGCTCTCGCATTCTGGGGGAGAGACGCAGGAACACGTTTTAAACGTTTAGTGTCTAAGCCACTTCAGTCTTTGCAGAGCGAAAACAGGATGGAGGGGCCATCATGCCCGTGGTACCTGTGCTCCGTGCTGCCGTCTCCGCCTTGGAAGGCTGGGGGCCGATTTCACAAGGCCTTGCCAAAGCAGTGGAATCTACTGTAGCTGCAGTGGAAACATGGCAGACTGTCAATTTGCTACTCCTCATTTACTACAAGTTGTGCAGTGGAGATCTGTGTGCATTTTGAAATTTCATAAATGTTAAGACCAAAGAAACACTTTGGTTAAATGCAGCACTGGATTCAGTAAAGAAAAATAATTCATAGTGTTGGAAAATGTAAAAAAAAATAAACAGCTAAATCAATCGGTAATAATGGATGTCCTTGCAAAGGCAGTAAATGGAATATACTGTTATACTCTGAATATACTCACTCTACAGCTCCAATCCAAACCAAACAAACATGAAAAACAAACTCCAGGTATCATCTCACCTGAAGTCTTAGATATTGGTGTCCCAGACATTCTGCTTGCTCCTACGGTCAGACAGAAAAGAACAAGATTTTTCTCAAAAGTTTAAGAAATCCATCCTCTATATAGATATTAGTCGTGTCAATGAATGGTAATAAAAAAAGTTAAACCACAATAATAGCCGGTGATTAATCATGATTAATCGCAAGTTTAAAATGGTAGTAGGCAGGTAGTGTGAGTTGCTAATAATTAGTGACTATGCTTTTGCTCTGCTTTTATTTTTTAAAATTTTGCATCGCTACTTTACTACTTGTTCAAAACGGAAGGAGAGAATACGCAAGTTGCACCATTTATGTGAATTATACAAGGGTTTATAAGTGGAAAAAAGACACCATATAATTATATTTATGGCGGATCCCTGTATAATTTGCCATACTAAACATATCGAAGAGAAACTCTTTGAAAACTCTCCCGCCAACCCCCACCAGTCTTTCGGTCCTTCAGCTGCATGCTTGTCTGTCGAGTTATGGGCCTCTTGAATACAGAAGTACTTGCTGCCAGGCCTTTCACTGCCATGCTGCTGGTGCCAGAACCCAGAGTGTCTGCGTATCGGAATAAGAACAACAACCTCCATCCTGCAGTCAGACATTCAAGTCACCTGACATCAGTGCTGCTCGTTTCAATCCTGACATGAATATATGTGAAGTGCAGGAAAAAAAAAAAAAAGCAGCTCAGGTTAACCAAGAACATTTATCACTACAAATGGGTTTATGGCAGAACTAAGCAATGATAGTAACAGGTAGGCTAAACGTGCAAATTAAGTTAAGGTACAGAATGAATATTTCACATGCCGATTTTCTTCCTCTTTGATATGGGAAGAGCATCATCTGTGTTTCCTCTGGGCTGCTTTTGGGATAGGGTTGAAGGCTGGGATGTTTTCTCCAATACTATAATATCCATAATATTTTTAGCATGTTATGTTAATTGATTCTCAAAATTCAGGTAAGCACTTTGAATGTAAAGAATCTTACAACTCAATGTTTACTTTCTTTCAACTACTTTTGGCTGACAAGCATGACATGAAAGATAACATTTTCCAAACTTCACCCATCTGTGAAACACCCAATGCCAGAGGCGTTAACACTGGGCTCACCTGTGGAACTTACTAAATCCAACTGAGACCTGGGGGGGCCGAGAGCAGATGGAGGGGGTTTGGAGAGGGCAGAACTTAAGATCTTGGTGCTAGCAGGGGCATTTAGCTTTTTTCCCTGTAGTGCAACAACAACAACAACAACAACTTGGAACAAGAACACAAGTTCATTCTAAGCATTTCTAAAGAGTCATTTTGACTAGTCCTACATTTGTAACAAACAATATTATGGGAAGTAATTGCACACATAGGATTACATACCTCCAGGGAACTGGTGGATGCCATGTGCCTGGAGTTCAGAGATATTTTCTGCCCAAGGCTGCTAACCCCAGACGATGAAGGGCCTCTTACAGGCATGCACAGGGGTATAGCAGAGGATCTTAGGGGTGGCAGCAGCGATTTGCGATTAGTTGGGGGGCCTGAAGCTGGAAGTAGGGAATTCTTGTTTGATACAGTGTTTGAGGAGTTGGCTTCTCTGCCATGTCTTCGTGTCCATGTGGTGGGCTTGGGAAGGGCCCTGGTGGGACACTTGAGCTTGCTTGGAGGCGGAAAGTCAGTGCTGGGGCCAGCAGCACTGCTCCTGTCAACAGACGGCTGTTTGACAACACTGCCAATATCAGACTTTTTCTTTATGTGGGAGGCAGTGGGTGGTGCCGCTTTTGCAAAGTTGAAGGATTTGGGCACGATGAGTGGGGTGGATGTGACAAGAAACACGCCCCTGTCCAGTGTGCCATCAAGGCTACACATGCCGATTCCCCCTGTGTGTCCAGCTTCCATGCTCATGTTATATGTTGTTTCAGAAATTACTTTTTCATTGCCAGTATCCTCAGACGGATAAGTCGCACCTAATGAGTGCTGAGATGGAGTCTGAAGACAATCTATCTTCTCAAGGACAGGTTCTGCTCCATGTTCTAAATCAGAAACAGGCTCTATGATAGTTGCTGTCAAATTCAGACCCGTTACAGGTTCCACTGCTATGCCTCCTTTGGGCTCATTAACTTTAGCCTTGGATTCTAGTATTACAGGGACAATCTTCCCAACTTCAGAAGCACAAGGCCTTTTGAGACCCGCAGTTAATTCTGGATTAGCCAGGTTCTCACCTTGTAAAGTTACTCTGAGCTCTGCTGCATTGTCTAAAAATTGGTTGAGGGGGAGTTCTACAGCAGATCTAGGCCCTGGGATGCATTCTGTCAAATTGCAACCTGCACACTTGTTCTTGGACTCCATTTCCAGTTGACCAGAATCAGACACGGAATTGGTTAAAAAGCTTGATTCAGATAGTGTGTAAGTTCCTTTAGAACTATTTGTGGCACCATCTATCAAAGAGGAAGAACCACCTTTCTGCCCCGTTTCACAGTTAACCTCTTCCAAGCAATCACCAGTTTCTCTATTAGTTCCCTGGGTGTTCAAACGGTTAAGTTTACACTCGGGAGAGGAATTTGTGCTGCATGTGATACAAGCAGTATCTTTTGAGCCACAGGAAACCAAAGCTTTCCTGGAGATGGAGACAGAACTTCCACTTGACTCCTGATGCCACTCCTCCTCTTTGTCTTCTTCCACCACACTTGGTATCGCACAGCCCATACCCTGTACATTCTGCATAATCAGGCCCAACTTAGAGGACCCATCTTCAACTTGCAAGTAGGAAGACTCCATGGTCCAGTCGCACAGGGGAGACGGCTCTCTCTCAATTTTACTGAAGTCTAGAGTAGCACAGGCTCCTTGCGCAGATGCCCACGAAGGATACTGGTGGATGCAGCGAATTACAGCAGCACACTCCTCCTTAAAGAATGACCGATAAAGTCCATTTATCTCATCTGTCACTTCCCAGTCCTTTGCATCCAGATGGAGAAACTCTGCTGTGGGGAGGTGTTGTATCCAGTGCTCACCATCAACGGCTACTGCAGCCTCCTCACACCTCCTTGTCTGATGAGGTGAGGAAGCATCTTTGGCAGGTGTAGATACTGGCTGGCTGTCAAACGGCTTGCTTGTAGTGGCTTCCGCACTGGAACAAGTATCCCAACATCCATGAGGCATCTTCATAACACCAGACATGTGACGACCACAAGAGGCTCCTGGCCCAACTACTGCCATATCCTCCCTCGGAGTCATATCCGATTTATAGTTTCCCAAGTTAGGCAACTGCTGTAAATTAAGCGGGTTACTTTGTTCAGTCATTATTGTACGGCTTCAAGCCAAAATACGGTCTAACAGTGTTGGGGCCGCTTCACTACAATATTTTCAAGGTTTCCTTTTGCTTTTCAGGCACCTTCGAAGTGGAGTGGACTAAAGTAACAATAATGATGGTAGCAAACAGCTATCTGCTTCTTCCACTTTTCAATAACCTGCTGGACAGAATCAGAAATGAGTAGATCACGTCATCGCTTTTATGTTTTTCTTTCCAAAAACTTCCACGTTCCCTTGTAAATGGAAGTTATTTTTAAAAAAAAAAAAAAAAAAAAACTTTCCTTTTCGATCACGCACGAGAAGTCAGCTCACCAGTTTTTCCTCCAGCACTAGTGAAACTATCCTAAAACGACAAATATTAGTAAGAAATAATAAGCATAATAATATTCATCTGATATTAAGAATAATTGTTAGTTTGGCTAGTCACTACGCACTGCGTGTCTGTTAACGCAACAACCAGTAATTAAGGGCATTAAGAAAGACATTATTATTAACATAATGTTTTTCGCTATTATTTTTCCACCAAAAGTTTCTCTCTACTATTTTTATAACGTAAAAATCGCTGATTTTGGCTTGATAAAGCGCATTCTATTTTACTTTAAACGAAAATAGGTTGGGTCTATCGTAATGGACAATTTTAAAAATACTAAATTAGTGTTCGCCATCCAAAGAGGACGAGAAGTGTTGTACTTTGTCGTTCTGGTAACCATGAAACAACACGAAGGACAATGATGTCTTCATGGTTATATGATGATGTTTGAAAAATGTCAGTTACACACAAACACCACACATGATTGCGTGCACTTATTTGCAAATTAATCGATTAATTAAGCTTAAATCAAGAACACTGCTCAGTTCCCGACCTCAAAATTCAGCAGACTAAACATCCATCCATCCATCCATCCACCCATCTTCTGGCAAAGCAAAGGCTTCTAAGCAAAGACTATTTCATCAATGAAACTTCGCGTAAAGTTTAATTAATCAACATAATGGATGAAGCTGGCGATCTGTCTGTCTGATAGAGCTACACAGCAAAAAAAAAAAAAAAGTAGCGACAAATAATTTGAGGAAAAGTACAGAAAACAACCTTTGTCGTAAACAATAACGTTACGGTATTTCTGGTATGTCTGGACTTCAGCATTAACTAATCAGCCACTAACATTAATCGTTAACTCGATCAGCAGCATGGACCTCCCCCGACTGATTTCAACCAATCAGAAAAACCGAACCATAATTCAGATGTCGCCGTGTATTACTGTAACATAAGCAACGCTTCACTTAAAGCATTCAACTAATTCAACCAATTATTTCTTTTGAACTGAAAGTCTGCCATTAGACAGTTTGGGAAACTAGATACTCCGTTAAATGACACAAAATAGTGCACAGACTCGTATTCATGCCGCAAAACTTTTTGTAATGTTATCAGGTATCAAGATCGTAGGACAAAACTAAATACCGTATTTATTGTAAGATTAAACTATACATAGATAAAACATGTCATTCTCGTAATTACTATGGACAGAAGGAAAACACGGACAGAAAAAGTCTATTACGCTACATTACCACCGGCTCACCTGCCAAAAGTCACTTTGGTATAAACTCACGGGATCCCCAGACTATCACTTCTGATTAAAGTTTCTAAAAACGCCTCGTTGTATGCTGGCTTTCCTTCTAAGTCAGCGTCGACAAGTTTAATTGAATACGTAATCACAACTCTAATTATGCGGTGACTCTAGGAATTTCAGCTGCCGGCTATTAAACGACTGGTGCCGCAGTATCTTATAGCTCGTGTAACGCATAGTACTGTTCAATGAATCTATAGAGGCCCATTATTTATGTACAGTATATGTGTCTGTATGTCCTTCATATTTGTGGAGCCCCGCCTTTAAGGCAGACAAAGTGTCGAATGAAACATTTGATTTATCAGGATCTAAAACTAAAGTATATAGGTTTTTTATCCCGCTGGTATCACGCTGGAAATTTCGCGTTTCCGGTTATGTCCGCCTTTGTTACTGCCTTTGCGATAAGGCGTACTTGACTTTAATAGTCAAATGATATTTGCACTTGACATTAAAATGGAAGGAGTTAGTGTTCTAATTGTATCAGAGGTCTTGGTGGGATCCCGTGGTGTGCAGTCTAACTACGACGTGAAAATAAGTTGTCAAACGTTAGCTGGAGAAATTTTGTAAGATTTTTTAAGACACCCAGCCCACATTTCTCTCTTATAGGAGACCTGGGCATAGCTGTCAAGTCTCCCGTTTTGGCCGGGAAACTACCGTATTTTACCCCTCTTTCCCGCCATCCTCCAGTATTAGTATTTTCCCGTAAATCTCCCGTATTATAACATCATTAAAAAAATTCCATCTGCCTCTCCAAACTGAACTGTCAGTAGCCTCGCGAGAACTGCCACCTGCAGCAGTCTGCAGGTCATTTACAACATTAACCATGTCATAAATACGGAGGTTAAAATGGCAATACTGTGTGCCAAAAACCACGTTACTTTCACCTTCTGTGACTCCTTCAACAAGGATACAAAGTCTGCAACAAATCTGTATAATAAGTCATTAGTGAATGTCCGAGAGCCACATGAGTGAACTGGAGAAATTAAAAGAAAATGTTTAATGAAAATAAAATGTAGCCTAAATGACAAGTGGTTATTTTAGATTTCTTGTACACCTGTCTTAAAATGTAAAACATACTGGAGCTTGGTTGGGGTGGTGGGGTGGCTCACCGCAGGTGCCGGAAAATTTCCCTTATTTTCAAATCCAAAACTTGACAGGTATGGACCTGGGATCTACCTCAGTTCTAACACTGATGATATACACTATATCGACAAAGGTATTGGCACACTGCTTAATTATTGCATCCAGGTGTTCTGTTCAGACCCATTGCCACAGATATATAAA
>JABFEA020000002.1:12011912-12035039 GCA_019775915.2 Cyphomyrus plagiostoma | reverse complement strand
AGCCTACTTTATCGGATCTATTTATCGGATTTAATTAATTTATCGGAGAAATAAAAATGACGTAATTTTACCTCATACCGGCCGATAGTTTATCGGTCCGATACATATCGTGCATCCCCAGTTTAGTTCTTTTGTCAGTTGAGGCATGAAGTTCAGTCATTAAAAATGTTCCTTAAGGAAACCCACGCATTGTTCATTTAAAGAGACCCGTCTATCTTTTCTTTTTTGAATAGTTACTATTGCTTTTTAATAAGACAAAAGTATTTCTTATCCGATTCCTCGATTAATCAATGGAATAATTGATAGAATACTCGATTACTAAAATAATCGATAGCTGCAGCCCTACTTGGGAGTAATTCGCTCATGTTGATTCGTAACAGTCAACTGATGACCACGTATGTGCACTTACAACCAATACATGTTAGGAATAACATAACTCTTAGAACTCTCTGAATACCAGCATTGATGAAAACCTTGCATGCAATACCTGTTAATAAACTGTTCCAGGCCAACACGTCGCTCTTCGATGAAAGAGTCTTCAAAAATGCCCTCATCCCCTCGGAAGGGCAACTGCCTCTTCAGGGCTTTCCCTGGGAGGGGCGGCACCACAATCTGGTGGGGAAGGGGGGGCAACAGAGAACCCTCATTTTCCTGCTCTTGTGTACATATCACTGCCTTAGCAAACAAATATCAAAGGAAGCACAAAGCTATTCGCCAGTGGGCATCTATCAACGAATGGCATGAAAGCATAGACCTCTGATACAGCAGAGGACAAGACTGCCCTCCTTAGCCACTACTGGAGTCCATGCATGACTTGCAGTACTGCACTGTACTGCAAAACACAACAGTTGACATTTACTAAAGGTGCACTAGGTGAAAGATGCAGGCAACTCTTGTAAAAATAAGGCTGGGTGATACATCAATAAAATATCATATAATATCACGATCAAGGTATGAATCTGTTGTTGGTGTAATTTATTATTATACCTGTCACATGCTCCATAAGTATTAGTAAAACAATTTAACAATTAGAAAAACTTAAAATCACCTGTCACATTTTACTGTTTCCTACATATGAATTTTAGAATATTGTGATAAACATGAATATTTTGAACATTTCTTAAAATATTGTTGCCATTTTTAGAGCACATGTCCCAGTCCTACATAAGCCCACTGCCTGAAATAAACAGTGAGGCAGTCAGAGGAGAAACCCAGCAACACAATGTACCGTCCCCATTTTCCAGTGTAATACAACAAAACAACAAAAGTTTATCATCATGTAATAGAATTTCAGACTGCAGTCCGTTCAATTTCTCGCCTTTTTTATCTCCTGAATCTGTTTAAAGGTAATTCTAATAGAATTTTTGAGTGAAATGGAGCACTGAAGTAAATACAACGACTTGAATTATATCGAGCTAATTATTCATATTGTTTGATATAAAAGAAATAATTATTATAAAATGTTTTTCCATATCACGCACCCCTACGCAAAATCCTATGCGCCTCACTTCTTCCTGCCTGTTGGCCCCATCTTACCTTACTGTCTCTCTCCAGTTCATTCTTCAGCCACTCAAAGTCACTGTACCTTCTCCTCACGCAAGACTCCTTAAGCTTGAAGATGGGAAGGTTTGTCTAAAGGTAAGGACAGACAAAAAAATAATGTCCATAGAGAAAATGTTAAGCTCTGCTTCCCAGGTGAGAACGTGTCATTCGTTCATCCATCCATCCTATATAATTGCTTGGCCCATTAATCATTAATATTTTAGGTGTAGTACTAATGTGCATTTCAAATTGTGGACATAAGTAAACATCTGAAAAGTACAGAAAAAAAACGTGTCCAGACAAATTTTCACTCCCGTTATCTGAAGCCCTGTTAATAACGTGTGTGTTGGTACAACTCAAGGCAAGACTACCAACTTAATTGACACACTCTATTGGTGGACAATAAGTTCTGTTTGGCTATAGATTATTTTGGGTCAATTTAATTTCCTTTTTTGTTTTGTAGGCAGCACAATAATATGCAGAAATATTTCAAATAATTGTGATATGATTTTGAGCAGCCCTAACATACCATTCATATCTACACACACTTTGGAAAGTCCAATTCATCTCAGCATGTTTTTGAAACATGGGGAAAACTAGAGAACTCGGAGGAAACCTCACGACACAGGGGAGAACATGTACACGCAGAACTTCAAACACATAGAGTCACGGTGGACACACGGACCCTGCTCTACCCTGTGCCACCTCGCCACCCCAAAAAGTCATCCATTCCTGAGTAATCAAAATCCATAGCTCAAACAGACAAGTGGAAAATGGAAAACCCTACTATGTGAGCTCACTGCAAAAATTTGCCAAGAAATTCAGGAGAACTGAAATCTCCCCTAGCCCTTGATTTATATGAAATGACAAGTCAATGGAGTACATGCTTCCTTGTGACATGTTTTTTATTTTTAGAAACTGATACCACATGACATCTTATGAACATTTTATTAAGGAGCCTGAAACGAAGAAGATTGTTACACTTCTTCATAAAATTTGCAGTCAAACTTCAAATAATCACAGTCGGTGCTGCAGTTAAAGAAACAACTGAAAAAAAGCTTTGCAGTAATTTGAAAGAGAATAGGTGGGAATCTCATTACTTTAGGGATAATACACTGCAGCATTGAAAAGCAGAGTGAACACACACATGACAGTTGTGGTGACAGCTGTGGAGGACCATAGGAGGCATCTACGCCATTAGCATTAAGCCCTTCTGTAGCTCCATGACTTCAAAATAGACTTGAGAAACGAGTAGCATCTGTGTAACTTAAACCACAGTGACGGCAGGACCTTGTGTTGCACCAACACCTCCCCAAGACTCCTGTTCTCAAAATCGGCCATCGATGAGTAGCCTGACGGATGCTATGCAGGATTCGAGCAGCCAGAAGTCATACCAATACAGCACCCAAGCCCCAAGAGAAAGACTTGTCTGAACAGGGACCAAACCAACATCTCAGTCAGCGACAAGCCCAGAGTGTTATCATCTCACTGCCGAAAATCCAAACAGTAACTCTTTCACTGCTGGGAGAGACAACCCTGCATCTAGGTTAACAACCATTCCCCTCTCAGGCCACAGGCGCAAAATATTTCAACTGGATCATGGAGACAGTCTTTGGGCCCCTGACCGAAAAAAAAAAAGTGATTGAACAAATGACGCAGAGGTGACCTAATAAAGCATCAACTGGATTCATTCCGCTTCTTTTTTTCCTTTCTCTTTCTTTCTCAGCTACAGCCCTCCACACCAACCGGGACCAATACATGACTCCAATATGCAGCGAGGATAAAGGCTCATAAAAATGAAATAAGGGCAAAGGCACAAGAACACTTTAGTGCAAGGGTGTTTATTCCAATTAAACTGCAAAAACCCACAAAACCGGAAGCAGAAGATATTCAGTTATACAAACAACTTAACTACCCACTAGCCGGACCGCATATACAACTGTTAGTATACTGCCCCTTAACTGCTGGATCCATGCCGCCGCCAATGTGAGAGCAGCAGGGTCGCCGCACATAGTCAGTAACCCTCTATAGGAAGTCCGCCACCTTTTTGAATAGATAAAATCATCCGAGTTGCATTAATAATATAATGGGCTGAGATTAATCTGAACGTGTCTGTTCTATTATTATCTAAAATAACCGCTTTCTCATTTTGTTTACAAATATAAAACGGAGTATTTGTTCATCCGGTGGAACAGGGCATAAAAAACACGACAAAGTTTTCTGTCAGTAACCCGTCGAAGATTCCAGAGGCTGTGTGTTTCTTTACAATATGCAATTCTATGTAAAGACATTTCAAAAGTATTAAACTCTGCAACAAAATGATTTGTAGGGCATTACGGATATTATAAATGTATCCTTAGTAAAAATGTTTTCGTATTCAAACACACATCCTTTATATTCCTTCAAAACAAATGCTATCCAACATTTTGCGTTTCTAAGTATTCAGTTAGGTGTGTTTAGCTGAGGGATATTGTTTACTTTAAAAGCAATACACCCTAATAGAAAATGGATTTACATTGTGTGTGTAGTGTCTTACTTAGCACTGGCTAACAGCAAACCAATTTCCACTGTCCAAACCGTGCAATATGTCAGCTCACTCGGTGCCATGTACAGCCCTAAAAATAAGAAGCCTCGGAATCATTTCGACAAGCGAAATCAACTGTTTTCACATTTCAAATATACAACAGGCTATGGGTGTCGCTTACAAACTACGACTGACAAGGTGACTAGCATTATAGTATAGTCGCCAGGCTGGTATCCTCCCTTGTGAACAACAAAGATATTTCTAGACACCATGAGCTGTTATTTAACTGTACTGTAGCGTTGACTAAGTCAATAATTCGCGAACTGCCTTTTTCTGGCCATTTGCGAGAGTTAATCCATTACCCATTCTTTTGATTTTTAAATTTTAGCCAGCTCCAATGGTCGGGGTATGACTAACACCAATGCTGTTACAATTCACATAAAGGGCTGCTAAGCTATGCTCCTGGTTGTTTACCAGAGGGGCAAATATTCTGCAGAAAAATGTAAATATACAAAAAATATATGCATTTTAAAATCCCCTTCAGTCAATTGATATTAAAGCGAAACTCCAGCCCCATGCATATCATCGGCCTCGATTTCGTTCCTGGGGACTCACCCGCATTCGTACTTCGTACGTAGTAAAACGGTTCCGGCCAACCCCAATAGTCTGCGGGTCGAATACGTCGATTTCAAGGAAATTGCTCGGGGGGCCGTAAGCATCGGTGAGATCTTGGGGTTTAGAGTTTAACCGGCGAGTATCTGCCACCGCGGGGTCGGACATTTTCAGCTTCGGTGCACTACGGAACCAGGGGCAGCAAGACGGCGCGTTCAAGGAGGACCGCGGACAGCCAATGGAAATCGAGCTCCGGCACCAGACTCCCGCAGACTACTCCGTGACGTCAGGACTCTAACCAGTGGCATTCGGGAACTGTCAGGCGAAGCGCTCTCAAAAAAGGTGCAATGACAAATAAAGGAATACATATGAGCCACCAATATCTCGCCTTTTGGGGTGGCATGGTGGTGCAGTGGTTGGCACTGTTGCCTTACACCTGTGGGACTTGGGTTCAAGTCCCTGCCAGGGTTCCATGTGCGTGGGAGTTTGCATGTTCTCCCCTTGTCGTTGTGGGATTTTCTCTGGTCCCGGAATCCCCGCAATCCTGAATGTAGGATACTATGTTCCAGAAAATGGATGTAACTGAGCCACCCTCCAATTTTGCAGGCCAGCATGTTGCTTAGCGAGTTAAGGCAGAAGGTGGTTCAGCAGGCTTCTCCTCTCTGCTTCCCAGGGGAGTTTCTAGCTATTTAAAAGATCAGGGTTTTAGCTATTCAAAAGATCAGGGCAAGTTTACCTGGGCCTTGACTTGTTTTATTTTTGAAGGGAGATTTGCAATCGGGGCTACAATACTTGGGGCTGGCCTGACGATGCCCAGGCTGGTCCACGTGCTTTTATTTATATTAATTTAGCAGATGCTTTTATCCAAAGCAACATACAATTGATAAAGCAGAGTCAGCCAGTCCCTGAAGCAACTGGCATTAAGGGCCTTATTTAAAGATTCAGCAGTAACAGCCCTCTGCTGGCTATGGGGTTTAAATTGGTGACCTTCCAAACTCAGGCACAGCATATACCAAGTAACAGACACACAGTCATATACTATGGGGAATAGGCTCAATGCATGCCTTTTAAATACAGGAGGAAACTGCCACAGACCTGTGCGACACATGGAGAACATAACAGCGATGCTTTATTTAGTCATTTGTAGAATTGCAGGAGTGAAAGTGAAGCAGTTAACAATATATCCAGCGCACCTGGAGAAGTTTTCATAGTTAATGGTCACCAAAATGAACAACCATACCCCTCCCCCCAAGGTAAACTAATCTTCCTATATTTAGTTGATTAAGTATCAGACAAATATAGTGCTAGCTAAACTATTTTGTAGGTAGTTAAATGACACAAACGGTCTGATTATGTAATGCAACATATACCAAGCTAAAGGGGTCAGTGTGTGGTTCAGTGGGCTAAGCTAGTGTACCTGTAGTCAGAAGGTCACCAATTCAAACCCAGCTTCAGCATGTCTGCAGCTCCTTGCGCAAGACCCTTAACCCCCAGCTCCCTGGGCACCCCTACTGGTGGCTGCCCGAAGCAGACAGCTTACTCTACAGAATGTAAGTTGAGGGAGGCATAAAGACAATTTCCCCACGGGGATCAATAAAAGTATCAACTATTTATTTATTATACATTCAATTGTAGTATAGGTAGTGTTAGAATTGCTGAATTGCTGTTTGCTCACGATCTACATAACCAAAACACATTTTTTGGGATTTATTGCCTTGTTCTTATTTGCATTCACAGCATTAATACACGTGTGTGTGTGGCGCCCCAGTGCGGTTGACTACTTGAACTAACTTCATTGAAGGGGTGAAAAGATAAATATATAGTCGAAGTGCAGTCTGAACATACTCATCGAGAAAATGACAGCGTGAGTTGGACATGTTTGAACGGATTCAAGACCTTATCTGTTTGGATCCTCTCATAGATCAGCGGATTAATTCACGTATTTTGCAATTCACCTTTCATTCGCTATTCCTGGTCAGGGTCACGGGGGCCTGGAGTCTGTTACGGGCAGCATAGGGCGGGGGGGGATAAGGCTGAAATACACCCCGGATGGTTTGTCTGTCCATTGCTGAACACATAACCATATGATAGTGTGCTCCTGTACGTTCTGTACATTCTCACCTCACGCCTCCAGGGCTAGGAATCTCACTTCTGCTCCCGCCCTGCGAGTGTGGAGTTCCTGTGGGTACTCGAGTTTACTCCGGCAGTCCAACGACATGTGTTTAGCTAACCGGTGTTTCTAAATTGCCCACAGTGACTTGATGTGTGTGTTTGTGAGGGTCCGCGACGGATTGGCATTCCATTCAAGGCGTTCCCTTGCCTTGTGCCTTGTACTGCACGTGATAGACTCCAAGTTTCCCGGAAACCTGATCAGGAAAAGTAACTGGAAAGTGGCTGGATGGATACATGTTTAACCGTAACTCCATGAAAAGTATGATTTCACTGTCTTGCTGCGATATATACTTTTATTTAGCTTCTTAGGTTACACTGGAATTAAACGAGGCTATAAATATATAGCAGATATCTGATTTCATTAATGCAGTCGCTAAAATGTAATTAAAAATATATAAGAATACCTTTTATGTCGTATAACTGGAACACTCCAAGTATTTTTTCAGCTTGACTTTCCAATTTACCCATTACAGGACTGTGATGAATTGAAAGCCAGTCTTAATAATCACAAAGCACGAGGCAGGGGAACACCCTAGACGGAATGCCAGTCAGTGAGTGATTCTTTGTATTCTCCAAACAGCGTCTCAGTTAAACTCTTAATAAGCTACGTTGTCAATGTAATGCACCGAACATCACCGGGTACAACAATCGCAAAGCACAAGCATGCTTTGTGAGTTTAGCATTTCTACTTTTAGCTTAGAAGTTGCATCATGCAGTACCCCCCTTTCCATCACACGCATCTCTGCTCTAAAGTTAAACTTTATAAATGTCTAATGGGAGATATTTAATTGTACACGTTCATACCTCGTTCATCAAAATATGCTATAATATGTAACAATTTACACTCATTTGGTGCATTGCCTTAAATGTACTTAATACGTGAAGATTTAAATACAAGGATAATGAATCGAAAAAAGGAAATGTGTCCATGATAATCAGCGCGCTTACTTGGAAATAATGTGCAACCTAAGTTACAGCAACATATCTCAGCTCGAAAATACAATCGACAGAATAAAATGAAATAAAACAAATATTTATGTAGTTGAGCACCTTAATTACCAGGCCTATAATAGCATAGCAATCTCGAAACATGGGTAAGACACCTGGTTAGTTGCTGCGGCTATTATGAAATAGGCGTTTGAATTTCTGTATCATCCTTTTACACAGAAATCCAGATTAGTTTATAAAGTGAGACCGGTTTTGCAGCTGACAGTCACGTCTGTGAAACCAGATCGCGACATAAAGGTCTCCGGTAACATTTTCACGGGATACGCTGCACAGAAGATCTGTGTTGTATATAAAGTTTATTGGAGAAGCGGCTAACCTGCTCCTGAGCCATTCAGCGACGCAGGTCTGTCGTCACCCTTTTAAGATTACAAATATCAGTTAAATATTTTTTTTCATTTTAAATTGTTCGTATAAACTACCGCCTTCCTCTATCGTAAAGATTATTTTCGATAAAAACTCAGCAAGTATTTCGGAAATATGATGAAATTATAGTGTATTATAGTTGTTAAAGTTAAAATTAACATTACAAATCAATTTTGCTTTAATCCTTTATTAATTTACAATGATTAAAATGCCGGACCGAGGGAAAATTTAACGTCTATAAATACATAAACGTTAGTTCATATCAACAACATACGAGTCTAAGCATGAGGTACAAGGCACCCCGCAAGGGATACCAGTTCATCGCAGGACATGCAAATACAACCACTATTACGAGCCTGTTCATCTAACTATAGTTTTGAAGACTGTGGGGACATCCGCGCAAATGAAGGGGCGAGGTGTGAATCGCCAGCAGTGAGATTCTAGGCCATGGTAATACCCACTGTGCCACCGTACGTGCCACCCTACAGCGTAGACGCTTAAAATATCATGAATTACTGCTGTGTTTAATCAGGTAGTATTATTATCGTTTATTTCACATATACATGTCTAAAAATCTGATGTAACTCAAACTACACATTCCGGAGACGATTAAGGCTCATCAAGGCAATTAGGCAATCGTATTAAGTAATAAAATGACTAGCCACATTTAATTTCAGACAGAAATGTCTGCATACGTGTATTAGCAAACAACCGGAGAACAGTGCGAAATGGTCATTTAAGTCATATAAACTGGCTGAACCCAATGTGCACCGCTTACACTTGTCACATGACTGCATTTCCCGGCGCTCTACAGCACGCAAGCGCAGATCGTGTCGCTCTGCTGTGGTAAACAGACGTCAGAAGGGAGTCTTCGCGTCGAGTCAAAACAAAACAAAAAAACTGAGAGGAATGAGAATTTTGCTATACACTCGGGCAGTGTAACGGCACTGAGTACTGAAAAGGACAGTCTTCCAAAAGAAGAGATACGAGAGTATCGTTTGACAACTTCTTGGATATTAACTCCAAAATAGCTGGCGCCGGCTAACGTTAGCAAGCTAACAGTTTGTCACGTTGAAAGAGACGCGTATTAGTTTTGCGTGAGAGCCCGTGAACTGAATGAGAAGCGTCGGAGAGCAGTGGCGTGAGATATTCATTGGATGGGACTGAAAATACGGTTGGAAGACTAGAGGAGCGCATAGAAAGGCGCTTCTTTGCGACCTGTGCCAGCGCGAGTGACCATCGCGTCTCCAGAAACATGGCAGACTGTGGCACGCGCCAGCTCGCGGCGTAGAGCGGCGTGCGGTCCCGAACCCAAACAAGGATTTGCTTATTTCCTTCTCTGTTATGACCGGCATGAACAAACTGTCCAGGATGATTATGATTTCACCGCTGCTACTGGACGATTGAGTGAATGTCAGTTTTATAGTTCGCAATTCCTAAATATATGTTTATGTAGCCACCTTAAAATAATTTCGCTGGTTATTACGGTACATTTCATTGGACGGAGTTGGGTGAGCGAACCGAATAAATTTATGGAAATTATTAACGCTTGGGGAACCATTGTATCTAACGTCTACATTTCTTAGCTAGTTTATTATACTTAGATAGCTACGAGTTTTATTATAACGCTTTTATTCCAACAAGTTTTTGAAGTTAGTCCACGATTGGCAGACGCATGGGCTAATTGGACAACACCGGATAAACTGAACGTCTCAATTTCTTTTCATTTTTTAATCAACGTCGTTTTCGTATCCATTTAGGTGATGGAGGTATTCCCTGTTTACGGAATGTACGAAACTTGTTTACATCGGAGCAAAGACTGAAGGCCGTCGTTCGCTTTGTAATAACCATTTATTCTTGTCCATGTTTCTGTCGTACTATGTGCTCTATAATACATGAACACTGGTTTTAAGATATTTTTTGTATCTTGATATTTCGATGGTCACAACCTGACGTTGAGAGGTTAATTTCATCCAAATGTAGTACATTCGATTATGTTTGAGGGATTGCTCTAAGTGTCTTATGTAAAGTTTCTTTATGAAACGTATTTTGTAAGTCTTTTTGCAAAAATTGAAATGCGTAACCCATTATTATAGTTAAAGGATTTTCTGCTGTCTGAGCGTTTTTTCGTACTGTTAATTACGTCTGTTCTGCTGGGGGCTGTCCAGATGTTTTGATGTGCATTCCTCCTCGAATTTCCTTTGTTCTTTTTAGATAAACAAAATAACTCCAGTTCCAGGCGCGTTTTAGACTGTAAATCTGGAGGTTTTAGCTGGGTACTATTAAGGAGATTATTTGGTCCTTTTAATCTCCAATCGGAGGATTACCCGACGCTATATTGGTGTGTCCAGATTATTGTGATTCTTTTATGATCGCCACTAGCCTATTAGTATCTAGAGCACCGGACCGCGGCGTTCGAATAATAGACTTGACTTTTAACTGCAATTAAGACGGAACGATGCGTTATGGCCGTTTACCAGATGGCAATTATCCTAGATATCGCCTGAGGGGAATGTACCGGTTTATAAGCATGTTTTGAAACACTACCAAACAGAATCCGCAAGTGATTGTGAGGGCTAAAATAATTTATGCGTTTCGAACGCTACTTTTGTCGTTGGATGGTTTTTAAATTGAATTAATAAATATATAACGTTTTGTTGGAAACGTAAAAAGAAATATTTGATTTTTGGTGAAGAAACTTATCAAAGAATCAAAAGTTGAAGATGGAAGAAAAGGCACCCCCTATAGACCCGGACTTTGCTCCTCAGACCCGACCGAGGTCTTGCACATGGCCGCTGCCTAGACCCGATATTTCGACTGTCAAACAGGAGGGGGCGGACAGTACGGACTCTACTGGTACTCCACCAGCAGAAGAAGATAAACAGGAGCCTCCGCCAATCACATCAGAGCCTGAGAAAGCTGCTGTTTCAGAGGGCGGGGCTTCTGCTGGTGTGGGCGGGGCCACTCCGCGAAAGGGATCCTCCCGGCGAAATGCCTGGGGGAACCAGTCCTATGCAGACTTAATCAGTCAGGCCATTGAGAACTCACCTGAGAAGCGCCTCACTTTGGCACAAATATATGACTGGATGGTGAAAACTGTGCCCTACTTCAAAGATAAAGGGGACAGCAACAGTTCAGCCGGATGGAAGGTAAATGGCATGCTTATTGTGTTGCAATTGAACAATTTGGAAATATTACTACATATTTGAGTATGCAAACCCGAATTATGTATTTATTTTTATGTTACTGCTTGTAATATGCTGGCAGATTAACTGCTAAAGTAATCTTCTTAAGTAAAGCAGGGTAGCGCAGCACTGGATCTTGAAGCCATGGGATTTTGATGAAGCGTTTGGTTAATTTACTGTCACATTACCTGCTGCATTCTGTATGCTTTGTTCTTTTCTCATCTGTGTTGTAATCCCTGTCATTACACTAACTTTACCTTATTTGCTGTGTGACACGACTAGCATGTGAAGCTTTTAGAATAACTTGGGGTTTCGATGTCTTCCTGTCTATAGTTACACTTTATTACTGTCAGGTATGGGTGATTATGATCCTCTGCATTCATTAACATAATAATAATGCCTTTTTGTTAGCAGTGCTATTATTGTAATAGTTTTTCTTAGCTTTTCATTTTGTACAGTTTAATACTTACTAAAGGAAGGACTTCCCTTGAGGGTAAAGTAATTATTCCCTTCTAGTATTTCAGTTGTAGGCTTCTCAGTCACAGTTCTGGGTCCTTTTGCAGCCATTATTTAAACCTGTGTTTTTGCGTGAAACCTGTTGTAAAGTACGGTATTCCGAAAGTAGTTAGCGTGACTTTTTTGTAGCCCCTGCCTTGCACTCACTTTGTGTGACATCATAGCATGTTAATCAGTCTTTGTTTCTCAGATGTTTTTGTGTGATGAATTACGCCTTTTTCAGGAAAATATTTTTTGCTACAAAGCTTTCCTTGGCAGATTTACGTCAAACCTATACATTTTTTACTTTTGTTAGCCGATGAGGTCATTATGGGGAAGATAGTGAGAATTAGACTTGGTCATTTAATAATGAGAGGGGAAGACCATGTTGCACTTACAATAAAATAGTCTTTTCTG
Organism: Cyphomyrus plagiostoma; assembly: GCA_019775915.2. Classification (NCBI taxonomy): domain Eukaryota; kingdom Metazoa; phylum Chordata; class Actinopteri; order Osteoglossiformes; family Mormyridae; genus Cyphomyrus; species Cyphomyrus plagiostoma. The sequence goes on along the minus strand of JABFEA020000002.1, from coordinate 12,022,721 downwards.
GAATCTTAAAGTTCATAATATTTGCATTATTGACTGAGGCTATATTAATCAGGTCAGTTGTACATTTCACCTTAAATATCTTTTCTGAACAAAGGCAAGTGGGTGAGAGTAAAATTAAAGTTGCCTTTCTGGTTCTCATGAATGACAGAGTGTGGGCCACTTACATTAAAACATTGGTCAGATAGACATCCATTAATAAGGACAGAAATTGAGTTCATCATTCCTTTCATTTCTCAGTCAAACTGAGTACCTCTCCGATCTGCATAACACCCTCTGCACCTACAGTATCTGTGTTGATCACATGACTTTCTAAATTGAATCCAATTGAAGCAGTTACAGTGTTTATTTTTTTGCTCCCTCCTCCTTTACCAACCACAGAACTCCATTCGCCACAACCTGTCCCTCCACAATAAGTTCCTGCGGGTGCACAACGAGTCGACTGGAAAGAGCTCATGGTGGATGCTGAACCCTGAGGGGGGCAAGACTGGGAAGGCCCCCCGCCGGCGTGCTGCTTCCATGGACAACAGCAAACTGCTAAAGAGTCGCATGCGTGCCAAGCAGACGAAGAAGCAGGCAGGGGCGGCGGGGGGTTCTGGAATGGGTGGTGGAGCCCTGCCAGGCGAAGGGGGTACAGGGCCAGGAGGGGCAGACAGCCCTGGATCCTCCCAGCCGTATCCCAAGTGGGGGGTGAACAGCAGTAGCCCCTCGTCACGTGGCAGCTTGGATGATCCGGATATGTGGACCAGCTTTCGGCCACGGAGCAGCTCCAACGCCAGCACACTGAGCGGCCGTCTGTCGCCCATCGCCCCAGGCAAGGAGGACGAGGACGACCTTCCGGAAGATGGACTTCTGGGGGGCTATTCTGCAGGCAGTGTGCCCCCCACCCTCACGGAGACCCTCCTGGAGGAGCTGGACCTGATCGATGGGTTAACACTGATGACTGCACAACAGGGCGGGGCCAGCCCCAGCACAGCGCCCCCAGCACCCCCCACCCCACTGCCCTCTGCCACCACCTTGCTAGCCCGTAGTCCTGGCTTTAGTACCTACCGGTCCTTGCAGACCTCCCAAGCTCCCCAGGTCAGTGCAGCCTCCCCTCAGGGTGGAACACAGGTGCCTGTTCAGCAAGCACCTCCCTCCAAATCCAGTCCTGCCACCTCCAACTTTGGCAATTCCCTGTTCAACCCAATGCCAAGCCCGGGGGCTCAAGCCGGCCACTTTGGCGTGCATGTGCCCTCGAGCCTAGAGGCTCTGCTGACGTCTGACTCGCCACCGCCAAGCGATGTCATGATGACCCAGGTGGACCCGCTGATGCCGAGCCAGGGCGGGGCTGGGTTGCTGGGCCTGGGGCCAAACCTGGGGCCTGCATCTCAGGGCAGCCAGCTCTTCCTGGGGAAAACCCTCCAGCAGAGCCCCGTGGCAGCCATGACTCAGCAGCAGCAGGCCCAGCTGGGATTAAGCATGCTGCACCCTAGTATGAGCCAAGACCCCCCTCAGCTTACCCAGGGCCCTCCCCCTTTTGACAGCGATAACAGGGGTGTCCAGGGAATAGGGCCATTTGGGGGCCAGGGTTCCTTTCTGCCAAGCCATGACCGGCTGCCCACCGACCTCGACATTGACATGTTCACAGAGAGCCTTGACTGCGATGTGGATTACATCATCAACAGCGACCTCATGGATGGAGAGGGCATCGACTTCAACTTCGACCCCATACCAACTCCAGGGCAGACATACTCAGGCCCGGCCACAACACAGGGCTCCTCCCACAACTGGGTGCCCAGCTAAGTTTCCAGTGGCACTTGCAGCTGATGCAGGTATAAAAATGACCAGTATTTTTATGCATTTGGGTATTGTATAGCTCAGGGGTGGGCAATTTTATTCCGCAAAGGGCTGGTGTGTATGCAGGCTTTTGGGATAACCTGTAGGTCAGCTGTTCAAACCCAGGTGTGAGGACTCCTCAGCCAATCAATCCTCTAATTAGTAATATAATTAGGGAGTTGCAGCGAAAACCCGCATACACACCGGCCCTTTACGGATAAGATTGCCCACCCCTGGCATAGTTGTTCAGAGTCTTTGTATGCTTGTGGTAGCTTCCAGTGATGGCCACCAGTGAAACGCTCACACTTATGTACTGGTCATAACTCTCATGCATTTACAGTATAGAAACTCAATGCCAAAATGCAAAGACTCTGTTGTTTAAAATACTGGTACTTCGCATGTAAAAGATTTACATTCTGTAGATAACCAGATTTACCTAAACAGTGTGTTTTGTTGCTTTTCTGTGTGTTATTGTCATTATTAAAATCCTGTTAAAATAAATAACACAATAGTACTATAAAGATACAATGTACTCAAATTCAAAGAAGCCTGGCAAAAAACTAGCCTGAGGTGGTAATTATGCCTGAGTATGCAATTATGTATTATTAAATTATTAATAATTCTCTCAAAGTCATTTTGTAGAGGCACTCCGTATATGCGGCACTTTCATATAATTTTATGTTAAGAAAAGTTAAATAAAGCAAACTGCATTGTGCAAATCACATAACACTGGAGAATGAGCACAGGGCAGTACGAGAATGGTGAGGATGCTGACCGCATCCCTGTCTTTGCACACTAACGACTTCCTGGAGTACACGATTAAAATGAGGAGAATTTGTGATACGACCCTTGGAACATTTGTATGCATAATTAAAATTTTATTCAGATTCTTGTTGGTTGGGCAGTGCCTGTATGTTAAACAGAACAGAGTTAACGGCGATGCACCACATGGTTCTATTATGATAGTTGACTAAACAATCTGATTTCAAAGATATTGACAGAGCAGCACACAGTGGATTTGCCTGTCCACTCCCATGTCACTGAACCATTAAGCAACAGCTTCCACCTACCTATGTACTTTAGTTTTTCCCTTCACTATTTCTAATTTCAAGGAATTATTTTCCTTGTCTTCCTCTACTTTTTTCTGTATTTCATGTCTTTTGCCTTTTCTCTGATGGCCATCTTGTTCTATTCCCTATTGTCTGAGTTTTTTTGAACATATGCAGAAAATAAAATATTTTTATTTACAACTGTTTAGACGTACCATCTCTGAAGAGGGTATCATTTGATCCTGCCTGCCTTTTACTCAAATTTCCTCTGCTGATCTCTTTTTTTTTCTGCCTGTGTTACTTTGTTTATGCCCTTTGTAGGAAGGAGCTCCTCGTCAAAAGTGACCTGGCCTTATGATGGAAGAGGCGGCTGGGCGCTAAAATGGATTCATCTGTCCACTCCTCCCACCCGTCCCCAATACTGCCATCGTACCTCTGACTCAGAAGCTCTACCGTTTTTACAAGGCTGAAAGCAAGACACAGTACTTGGACTCGGCCAATTCCTTTAACGATATTTTGTATAGTTTTGTTCCCTTATGTTTCATTACTATTATTAGCAGGATTAAATCAGACCTCACCTCATGTCATGTGCCAATTGGAATATGTTACTCCCGGGAAAGGGAGGACTTTGAAGAGCTAAGCAGGAATACTTTTTTTTCCCCTCCTGAATCATTTTAATGGATTGCTTTTTCCCCTTACCTGTGTTATTTTGAAGTGTTGGGTGTTTTTCTTTTCCAGTTTACTGAGGTGATTAAGGGTAAGAGAAGGAAAAAAAATACGGTGTAATATTTGAGCACATGCAACAGTGGTGCTTTTATTATTTTATTGTTGTAGTGGTGATAGGAATATGGATCATGACATAGTTGACCTGCCTTTCACTTTTATTCTGATGGAAAAACAAACAGTACAGCGAAAAATCAACAAACGAATGAGAACAAAACATACGGCCAGTAACTTCTCCGAAAAGTAAGACTGCCCCTGTGAGCAGTTCCAGGACATTTTCCATTTTTGCGGTTTTGGAGTCCCCAGTCCGGAATGCAGCGTGGCGGGGCTCAGAGGTTCCAGGCGGTTGTGTGTCGGCCTTCACACCACAGCCCGGTCCCCTGTGGTAGCAGCAGTGAGGAAAAAGACACCTGGAAATGGTGTTTGCTAGGAGCTTGGGGAGCAGATATTGACTGGAAGAGTTCAGCATGGGTTGGGATTTCAATGCTTTTGTGGGTACGGGGAGTTTAAAAAAAATCTTTGATTTCAAAGGGGTTTGGGCTGGGGAGGGGAAAGAAATATTTTGCAGTTTTATCACAGCTCGGCTGACTAATTTGGGTTTCCACACTTTTACCGGCTATAGCGGCCAGCTCTACCATGCCAGACTTTGCTGGTGTGCATGTTTGTGGCATGTTGATGTGTTTAGGTGGTTTTCTTCTGAGTTCTGGTGCACAGTTAACAGTTTACTGAGATGAAGAAAAATGTGACTTGCAGAACTGTTATGAAGAGGCGGTGCCGGGACAGTGTTTGATTTGTCAATCAACCTGTGATTGGCTGGCTTTGACGCTCCAATCCGCGATACAGTATGCCATGCCTCCCTCGGGAAAGAAACCTTAGATGTTTGCATGGGCTTTAAGCGCAGGTGAGGATGTGTTTATGAACACCTGCTAGAAGAAGAAGCTTCTAGAACTGAACTCCAATGATCTATTCAAAATAGAAATGAACCAGACATTTCAAAAAATTAAAAAAATACTTTGTGATATTCAATCCCTAAATGTTAAAACTAAACAAAAAGGTACCATTTTATGCTTGAAGCTTTTTATATATTTTTTAAAAGTGGGTAGCTCCTGAGTTTTCCACTCCTCTTAAAATGGGGGACTAATATGAAAATATTTTCTATCACTGATTAGTTTTTTCGTATACTAACCTTTTGTAAGAAATTAACAGTGTAAAAGAACATAAAATATATTTGATTATAGTTTTAATATACAACGCAGATGACACATTAGTTGAGTATCATTAACATATAAATGTATTACTAAGCAAGACAAACATTTTAAATGTTTTTAATTAGAAGAAAGAATTTGAGATCATTTTAACGGTCATTTTCTATATATTCTTTTATTTTTGTAAAAGATGAAATGCATGTAGATTTTCTATGTAACCAAAGGAACACTAAGAACTATCATACTCATTTTGTCAGGGAGGAAAAGTATTTCAGTGCAGATAAGCTTCTCAAAAGGAATTTGTTTAGAAACTGTCACCTGTAAGCAAAACAAAGAAGCAGAGGAAGCAGGCAGAAGTGATCAGCATTAAGAGGGTCAAGATTTCTTAATTTTTTTTGCCTTCTCTCGTGTAACTCTGAACAAATGTGTCAGGGTTTGTTTACTTATAAGAATTGCCTAGGATGAGCGGGCAACAAAAATACCACCAGTCAGGTACCACCTGGCGTCAGGTTCAAATTAGCTAAAAGAGAGTGGGGGTAAAAAAAAAATATATAGATTGGGTGTTTTGGCAGATGTGACCGGTGGGCTTAGGAACTACAAAAGAAATACCCACTTCTGGTGACCTCTGGATTGTTTTCTGTCCAGGGATGGTTCTGACAGGTAAAGCTAATAGAAATATTCACGGCGTATAAGATTAGCACATGTGTTTGCATAAGGCAGAGGGACAGGTTCTCACACATCTGTGGAGTACTAGACTCCCCAGTACACTCTCTTTGGGTGTAGATGTTGGGACCGTAGATAGTGCGGTATAAATTGTAGTTCTTAAATTCATTCCCGCATTTGTGGATTGGCTGCCATGACGGCAGGTCTTGGGCACGGCCACTGTGCTTCTTTGTAAACAAATTCCATCTCGTTTTCTCGTCTCTGTGGTATAAAATCCCATTTTGTGCTCCAGAGAAAAACATACTTGTATTCAAAAACACAACCATTAACTCCTCAGGGTGGGTGGAAAAAGTAAAATCAGAATCCAGCTTCAACGTGACGATCAAATCGCATCTGTAAGTTTTCATTTTGTGCTGATTAAAAAGGAAAAATGATCCCGAAGAAAAGACCTAGAACACAGTGATACATTTTCACTGCAACTCTTAGCAAGCTCCCATGATGATCTGAATCCAATTTAAAGCTCATTTGGAGATGTGTGACATGATGATCTGACCTTGTAAAGATATTTTTAATATTTTAATTGCGAGAGGACAGATACCCCTTGAAAGATGTCATCATGGGACGCTGGCTATTCAGGTTGACATGTTCACAGTAATTTGTTTTCTAGGATTAAAACTGCTAAATGAGCACTTTGGAAAGATGCGTCTGAACAAGCCACAGCTTGTCTCCTTTTGGCTGATTTTTTTGACCTTGTTTTGAGAAAGATTGTACCTGATAATTAGAGGAAGGTTTCTATCTTCTGCTTTGTTGAACACAGCTGTTCTGTATAACGCTAATGCTAATTTACCTTTCGTATAAAACCCAGCTCAAAGATGCGTGGACGACGTCCTCCAGATGTAGCCTGAGGTCTTTATGATTGGAGCTGATTTGTGGTTAAGCTGGAATGGTGTCGTGAGAAGGTGATTAGCAGTTTTTTTTTTTTCCTTGTTGTCATCAGAAAGACTAACCTTGACTATGACGCTATAGTTGAATCCAGGAGGCAGCTTAGCTTAGGGAAACCCTGGGCCTTTGCAGTGGCTCCCTTCAGCTGAATGGATTTCAGAGCCTTGAACTGGTTTTATGCAGCATCGCGAGCAGTGTTTTAGCTAGCCAGGTAGCATTGAGGTATTTTACGTTATAGTCAGAGGGACATCATTCATGGTGCAAGACCCCCCACACATTGTCCGTGAAAGTAAAACTGTGAATGCAAGGTTATTGGTGTTTCTTTTCCAAGTTTTAAAATTTTACCATTTATGGTAAAGGGTAAAAAAGTTTATGCAATTGTAACAAAGAAATGTCACTTATAAACTTGAACTTTGTGGAATTTGTAACGGTGAGGCTTCATACATTTGAACCAAGCCTCAATGAGTCGGCATCCCCGAGTACGTCAGCAGTGACGGGGTTACTTTCCGTGACTTGGATGCAGTGTATATAATGATTCAAATACTGATGCATTGCTTTCCTCAGCGAATGCCGGTTTGCATTTATCGTGAGTGTGTGTGTGTGTGTGTGTGTGTGGCTGGGTTGCGTGAGTAGTGCAGTTTGACAGTATGATTGGTGTGTGCACGGTCACAAGAGGAAGAGCCCCCTGCACTGGGCAACACAAAAACCTGCAGGAATTCCACTGCCTCTCCTGGATGCCAGTGAACTTGTTCCAGTTCTCTCCCTTCCTGATGCATTAACAATATATATTTCTTTTTGCTTTGTATTTCCTTTTAATATTCTGTTTCTTGTTGAAAAGTAGCTCCTAGAATTTTTTTCTCTTAAGAAAAATGAAAAAGCATCCCATTTGACATTTTGTTAGTACTTGAGGGAGGCTTTTTGTTTTGGTTTTTTGGGGGGGTGGGAAGAGGGTTTGGAACTGGGGGTTTGACGAGTCGTGAATAGCTGATAAATGTGTAATTGATTACTTCAGTTTTCTTTTTTTCTTTCCCAATCTCACTTTACATATTGTAAAGGTAGCCTGACAACACTTCTGGAGGAAGGAAATAAACTTAATCTGTTAACACACTGAAGGAATCTGTGCTTCATCATTGCTGTACAGGTGCCGGACAGCCTGGGTGCAGCAGTGGCCATCAGTTAAAATGCGAGTCGTGTCACTCGCCCCATGAAGCAGGATTAATTGGCAAAATATTCTGTCTCGTTTGCAGTTTTGCAGCTTCGTTGATCTCTGCCTTTGACAGTTATTTGTCCTAGCCAAGCTTCCCCCCCCCAACTTTGTTCATATGTTATATTACTGTTGAAATTCAAGTTGGAGTAATAGAACTGTGTAATTATTACCCATTGAGATACCCAGAGCTTGCCCCCACCCTGATACGGGATAAATACTCGAGGCTCCAGATGAGTCAACCTGCACTTGTATTCCGCCCCACAGCTGTGCATGACAGCTTCAGAAGCGTTCCTCTGCAAACTCCTTCCTTCCTGCCTGTCCCCATGGAAACGGGCAGGAGATGTTTTCTTTTGGCCTGCGCAAAATCCCTATCATAAAAATAGCCTGCCTCGATGAACCATCGGGGACTACAGCCGACTGTGTGCCACGCGGCTCTCCTCTTGTCTGTTGGCCGTCGAGGGTAGATCGAGGCCATTCACAATAAAGTATGCAGGAACAAGGACTCTAGAAAGAGACACCGTTGCATGTATCAGCACGGGAGCTTTCGGATGGAGCTCAGTGGCTCATTGGCTGATCACTGGTGTAATGTGTGTCGATGCACGGAAGCCTGGTTTTAGAACTCAAAAAAAAAACTGCATGCAGATATTTAAAGCGTTCCAACAAGCATATTGTTACTGTTGTACGCGTATGCATGTTGCATCTGTACTACATATATAGACTTAAAAGACGCTGTGTTAAATAATTCATTTGTAGAGGTTGAAGTTACTAAATCCTTAAAAAAAAAAATAGAAAATCCTGTAGCTCAAATTTCATGTTATTAGTGCAGTGTTTATAATAGCATGATGTGATGTCATTCACATGTATTATGTTAGTCACAAAAACTGATGTCTCTTTGCCCCCGACTCCTCCCGGGGAGAAAATTAGATGGACCAGTAATATGAGCCATCCAGCACTACGGAGACATTTGGGTGTGGATTCGGTGTATTAAAAGCAAGTCAGTGAGGCTGGCATGTATGTTAGGGCTTGGAGGGGTTGAACTGCACCAGGACAAGTGGACAGTAAGAGCACAGGCACAATGCAGCTATTCAGCAGGCGCCAGAGTGGCGAGGAAAGGGGGGGTTCAGTTTGAGAAGCGAGAGGTTCTGTTGAGAACCAAAAAGAGGGCTGGTTTCATGAACAGAAAATCAACAGCTACTCAGTTGCACAATAAAACGGCTACACAGGTATAATCCTGGTAAGACTAGGATTAGCGACTGAGCAAGAGTGCTCTGTGCAACAGAAAGAAATATACAGTTCAACAAAACGGCCCGAGGTTACTCCTTCCACGTAAGCACAGGAACTAAGCCGAAACAGCACTTACTACCATCCAACACTAGAGGGCGCAGCATCATTGGGGGAAAATATTTTATTCTTTATGCGGTTCCCTACTATTAAAAAGTCGCAAGACAATATCTGTCAATTCCATCTCATAGGTAGGAACAATTAAGTTATCGTCTTAAAATACTCAGATGTATGACAAATCAATCCATATAATGTTATGACTTATTAACAGAATTATTAAAACAATATAAATGCTTTAGGGATTATTTTCAGTTTTTATTCCTTTTAAAACGTTTGTGACCAGGTCCTATAGAGCGTTTATAGTAGTTTAGAATTTACCCCTTTTATAGGATAAGCAGCCAAGACGAAACACATTCGTCCAAAAAAATAAAACGACGCACCTCGAAAAGCAGCTCGCGCTATGCGCGGCGCGTTCTTCTGGCAGATGAAGGATTGAGGCTTGGGGTCCAGCACGGCGATCTCACCCGCCGAAAAAAGGGGCCTAATTACCCCAGCAGCTGTCCTTGTTTTCTACCCAAGTCATCTGATAGCGTTACACCCTTTCGCTGGATTACAACCACATTCCTTGGCACATATTTAATTTCACGGACTATGCTGCTGAAATAATTGATTCTTCTACACCTTTCTTCGGCAGATCAGTATTATTACTAACTATCGTGGGTTATATGTACCCATGCATTTGTCGACTGATTATCCTGTGTAGGATTGCAGAGGGGGGTGGATGCTGGAATCTATCCCAGGCAGCAGTACACGCTGGCCAGGATGGTAGGCCAAATGCATTCATATTTGGCAATTTATAGAAGCCAAATCGATTAATTGCAGGTTTTTGGACTGTGGGAGAAAACTGTGGAGTCAGTTTAACCCCCAACCCTTAGGTGTAAGGTAACAGTACTATCCACTGGCACGCTGTATAAGAACTCATCAATAATTAGTTATAATGACCGCCTTTACACGCTACAGATACATGCATGTATTGAAAATGCAACTCGATCCACAGTGTGATGGAAATGTCACTCATTAAGGTCAGAACCACAAAAGACGACACACGCAGATATTGACACAACATTTTTATCTTAGAAAAAATAGGTCTTTCACGTTTTCCAAAAAATTTTGGCCTTTTTTTTTTTCCTAGTTTAATACTTTTTTCCTTCTTTATTCTCAGTACATTTACGCAGTAAATACCGGACTCATCCGTCTTCTCCAGCTCTGACGGCCCCCAGTGGGTGTGGCACCGTTTCTTGTTCACTGTGCTCAGGGGGTGGGGGACACTGTGGGTGGGGGAATGGGGCCGAGCACCAAGCCAGGGCTCCTTCATCATCTGCTGGGAATCAGTTCCTGTAACCAGGTCCGCCGGCGATTTGTGATTATGTCATAAGAAGGAGCCAACTGGCAGTCAGCAAGTGACACCTGGAGTCCCACACACAGCCTGGCCATACAGGTGACTAGTCCATTCCTGTCACTGGGTGATGGGGGGTGGTGGTGGTTATGAAATCCTGGGAGGGCAGATGGGCTGCCAGTTACCCCAATGTTTTCCAAGTCCTGCTGTCCAAGGACCAACACAGACAGTCCGTCGTTGGGTGACACCCCAGACCAGCGCAGGATAATGCAGATGAAAAGATGGGCCAGTTCAACATGTTATAAAGTTTCTCCAATTTGATGCAAACCATTATGTGCCCTCACAATGGTGCAATTCAGGGACAAGTGAATCCTCTGGGATTGACCAAGGACAGACCACAGCAATATACACAATGCTGGGGGTGATATGTCGATCCCCCCCCCCCCCCCGGGCCCGCCGGGGGGGGGGGGGGGGGGGGGGCGGCGGGGGGGGGGGGGGGGGCGGGGGGGGGGGGGGGGGGGGGGGGGG
>JABFEA020000002.1:11999317-12011812 GCA_019775915.2 Cyphomyrus plagiostoma | reverse complement strand
AAATCAGTATATATTTTATGTTTTGCATTTGTTTTTGTCTTTAAAAGAATAACAAAGACAAAAAAATGGAACACACACAGACTCCTCAAAAAGTTTTAAAAGAATGATTGATTCTAGATAAGTTGCTCTCAAAAGCAAAATGTACCTTGATAAGTCTCGTTTGCCCAACGACTGCTAGCAACACCTGGTACGGCGTCAAAGCCGCCGAGTTGTGAGCCATGTCCTTCGGGCCACAAGCACAAACTTTGCACCAGCATGTGGCAGGGTGGGCGGGTACATTTTTTGCAGCCTTATGGCTCCTGGCCTGGCCTTGGACGTAGGCTTTTGTGCCCAGGGGAAGACCTCCGGGATCGCCGACGTTAGGAAACTCCTTTGTGCAACAGAGAGGCGAAGAACAAGCTAAAGAACAGCTAAACCAACAGGAAGTTCATCGATGGCCGTTTTTTTCCTTGTGATCCTCACCTCTGCAAAGCAGACGCTGCACACAGCTAACAGATGCGGGGTCATCATCTCCCCCATGTGAGTGAGAACCAACAGCACAGGTGCACATGTCCGTGTGCCGAATATATCTGCACCTGGCTCCCCGTATCCAGTCCGCCCCCTACACTCATGAGTAAAAGATTCTGTCACCTGCTACAGGTGAACTGCAGCTGATGCACAACACCTGCTAGAATGTGCCGAGGCCGTTGGAATGGCTCAAATTTCAACTATCACGCAACTTCCTTATTCCATAAATATACAGACATACATTAAAACGCTGTTAAAAGAACTCACCTCCGAGCCACTTTCTGTACTGTCATTTCTGCAGACCGAGTTTCAAACCATTCCTCGTCTCCCGTTCTAAACAAACCTGTACAGTTTGCTCAAAAAGACATCACAAACAGCTTTAAAAAAATAATAAAAGAAAATCCATTTCAACCCACGAAATCATTATAAACAAAGGAAACATTTTCTGCCGGCCGATCGCTGTGCCGCCCCCTCACTCCCACAGCTGCTTGCACAAACATGGACGGGAACGCGGCAGCTATAGTAACACAGACAAACACCAACAAGATAATTGCACGTAAACCGTCAAACTGTGGCGGCGAGAGGATTAAAAATGAAAGTGACAAAAGAGGAGGAGGTGAACTGCCAAGAAGAACAGAACGACAGGATAAAGGAAGGAGCGAGACTGTAGTGTCGTAGCGGTTTGGCTTCGGAGGCAAACTCACACGGAGGCACGCAAGTCGGTTCAAAGGCCGGATTCGCCGGAGAGACGGTAAGGGACCCGAGCAGAGTGGTCTGCAGTGAGTCTGCCAGGACCTGCAGACCGGCTCCGCTCATCATGCACTCCACCCCTCGAATTCCTCTCATGTACAATCAGTCCCCTTCCCCCCCCCCTTCACAGCTAACTTACAACGAGTCTCCCCATTCGCCCATAACCCCTTCCTTGCCATGCCCCGCCCCCACTGCCCTCCTAACCAATCATGTGTTGAGTGATAGCTCTCAGGGCGTATAGAAGCTCCGCTTGCAGCCTTGCTTCCATGATCAGAAGGTTGATATGTATCTAGAAGAGAGGGGGGGAGATAGACACTCATTATCGTTTAGTTCTCCGATTCCTATTCATGTCCTTCACACTGATTATGTTAGGGTTAATTTGGGAGTAAATCCACACGCCTGTGTCCATCCGCAGAAACAGCAGCGTGCTGAGACAGCAGAGGGCGCCAGAGAGGAAACGCGGGTAGCCTACCTTATCGGAGGGAGTGAGCAGGGCACTGGGCAGCGGGCTCCTGGTGATGTCAGGGAAGCAGGCCACGGTTTTGATGTACAGCTTCAGCTCCCTTTCCAGCAGCTGGTTTACCTCGCCGTAGTTATAGTCGTCGTACCTGCGGGACACACGCGCACACACAGACACACACACACAGACACGCACGCACACACACACACGCACACACACAGACACGCACACACGCGCACACACACACAGACACGCACACACACACAGACACGCACACACACAGACACGCATTTAGGTGGCGGGATTAAAATTCAAAGTGCACACAGATCCAGCACATGCAGCTCATGCCTTCCCAGGTAACTGTGGCGTTTTGGTTTTTCCCTGTAAATACATTTTAAAAAACGTCATTTTTCCTACGGCCTTTTACTTAAACAAGGCCTCCCAAAGCTGGCAGCACAGACAGGGTCCTTACACAAGGGAGGACATTATGCAGGCATCCTGCTCCCGAGCGGAACCAGGCAGTGTGTCACTCTCAGCTGACCCCTCTACTGGTGCACCTACGAGCACCGGCTGTGGCCGATGGGGGGTTTCCCAGTTCGGATAGGCGACGTCACATGGAGCAGTTATGGGCGTCAGCTGGGAACGGCCCTAACATACACCGATATCCGAAAAAGGGTTACTGAGGTTGTGCTGCGGTCACTGGAGGAAAAAAAAAACTTTCCCTCGACCTAGAAATAAATGCGAGTTCTTTGGGCTCCTTTGGCCAAAGTGCCTGTCACCCCAGACCAGAGGAGGAGTGGAATACAGAAATAAGTCTTGTGGGCATTCCACTGCGTTGGGAAGCGGCTTTCAGAAAGGCTAAAGGCACACGGATGTAGCATATTAGCGGCGCGCGAACAACACAGCATGTAGCACGTCAGCGGAATTAGCATAGCGACGTGGCGCGTGTTAGCAGGGTACGGGGCACGGCCGCCTCTCACCGGATGCCGAACATGCAGTGGATGTAGTTCCAGACGGCGCGACGCAGATCGGGCCCCCGGGGGAACGGCAGGGCCGCCACGCAGCGGAACCGCTCGTCCAGGAGGTGGCCGATGTCCGAGTACAGCCGGTTGACGAGGGAGAAGCCGTGGTCCTCCCAGGAGAAGTCCTGTACCCACAGAACACGGCGTGAGTGAGGCCGGCAGAAGGGGGCCGGTCGCAGGGGCAGAGAGAGATGCAGCGCAGGGTAGGATCGCCGGTCCCTTCCGAAGGACACGCCCCTTGCGTTACGCTCCTGCTGCCGTTAACAAGCAGAGCCCCATCGCCACCAGCCACCAGCCGCCCTCCCTCCGCCTCACCTGCACCCTGAAGAACTGGAAGTGATCCTCGTCCCGGCAGGCGAACTCCTGGTAGCCGAACTCGGGGTCCGTGACGAAGAGGGAGGGCTCCGTACAGGTCACCTCCTCCTCTTCCTCCGCATCTGAGGCATAGAGGTATTAGAGGCGCCGTGACGGACAGGCGGCAGAAGGCCGGGCGTGGGGAGAGCGGGGTGGCGCCCTTACCCGCGTGCGGGAGTGCCTCGGAGCCCGGCCTGTCCGTCTCCTGCGCTCGCTGGATCTTCTCCCTGAGACAAGCCACATCGCAGCTGGAATCCAGCGACTGCAGAGGGGGAGCCGGCCGACAGAGACAAGCCTGTTAGAGCCACAGCTTAAGCGTCTGTGCTGGTAGCAGCTAATAACTAAGGGAGGCTGATTCCTATATACAGAAATTCAGTATTTACTACAGGAACGAACTGAAATAAATGAGTTCAACTAAAGGGAACTAAGTTGTTCCCTAAACTACTAATTTATTACATTTATTGACATAAAACCAAGAACCAAGATCGAGCAGATATACCTTTTCAGGCATGATTAATGGTAATAAATACGATTCATTATTAAAACAGCATTAAGGTTTTAAACGGCTGTTGCTGCCAGTGATGCATGTATTTATACACACATAAATAGACCATTTATGTGTGTATAAACGGAATGCAGACCTTGTCAAAGATTCTACTCCACTCATCAGCAGAATGAAAATCCTGCAGATTCACTCAGCTGTAGAATCAAAATCTGATAACTTGCAGTGCGCTGCCCCCCGTCACCCCAACAAGAGGGCTGTGTGTTTCGCTAATAACATTTCCCTCTAATCTGACAGTTTAGTGGCACAATTGCACAATGGCAGGCAGCCTCAGAAATGGGGGGGGGGAAAAATGACCGACAAATACCAGAGGTTCTGGAAGGATTATGTACAAAGAGGCTTGCATTGTCTGATTGATACAACGTTCCTGGTTTCATGCCAACAGCAAATACTCTAAAATTCAAATCAGCTTTTGGTTGAGTGGGGGAGAGCGAGGGCAAAAATTTCTCACTGTATTTTGACGCCGATTTTTCGCCAGTGCATACCAAGGGTAATGCCGAGCATAAGAACAGCGGGCACTTCTACAGCCCCTTACCCGCCGTCGTGGTGCCCTCTCAAGTGGTGTGGCGTTGCCATTGGCCGCGTCGCAGGTACAGTAACCAGGTGGTGTGCCATGGGACACCCTGGGCGCCGGAGGGGGGTCCGGGTCCGTCCCCGAACCGAAGACGAAACTGCAGAGGGCGTGGCAGTGTGCCAGCAGAACCACAGCCTGCACCAGTTCAGCCAGTGACCAGCACTGCTCTCCGGGCTTCAGCAGGGCCTGCAGGGGGCGCCAAAGAGCCCAGTCATTAAAGATCTCAAAGCTCCTGCAAGGCACAGCATATTACATCCATCTATAATTACCCCTTCCATCTTTTTTGGGGGACTGCATATTAGGAGAACTATGGCTTGGGGCCTATTATGGGATGCAGAGGCATGCGGTGTGTGTATACGAGCTGGCTGTGAATAGAGGTCCCTGGGTGTGATCGGGGGGTACCTGGATGTGGGCGCGGCCGCTGAGCCAAGGTCGGTGGGCCAGCACTTTGTTGATGTGGTCAAGATGTCGCAGGCGGGGAGGGGCGGCTTCCAGCCCCTGAAGCCACACGGGGTCCCCCCCCACGCGAAGAAACTGAGCCGAGTGCAGGGATGCCAGGTAGCTACAGCGGTGCCGTGCTGCCGCCTTTGGGGGGGGGGGGCAGGATGGAGACATAGAGCAACATGGTGCATGTTTAGGTGCAGGGCGCAGCGGTGCAGGGCGCAGCGTGCGTGTTGGCTCAGCGCGTGTGCACGAGCCTCGAGCGTGACACGCACCATGATGGCGATATAGTGGCGGTATGGCAGCGGCAGCGGGCCGTCCATGTGCAGGATGTAGTGCTGACTGTGGAGGAACCTCTCCAGGTACTGCGGGTGGAAGGCCATCTGCTGCAACACCGTGTCCAGGCGCCCCCTACTGGCCAGCGCTTTCACGCACAGCAGCGACGCGCGCTCCTTCTCGGAGTTCGCCTTCATCGCCTGCGGAGTCAGCGAGAGAGGAGGCGGGTAGGTCAGCGCGGCTCGTCGTCACGGACGCCTTGCGGCTCAGAGCCACACAGGGACAGGCTCGCTGCCCGGTCCTTCGCTTCCGTCTCTCGCGCATAACGACCATGTTAGCCTCAATTTTCAGCCACACCTTGGTGCTCCGGACCTGATCCCACCCGAGGGAGCTGGAGGGCCGCTGAGAGAAGCTACGACATCACCAGAGAGATTTGACCAACCGATCAAGAGCACAAATTGATAGATTCACAGTTATATACAGTAAACACACTATTCCTGACATGCTGTTTAGCAGATGACACGTGCAACACCGCACACTGTCATGCTGAGGTTAACAGGGAGCTCCAGCCCAATGACCAAGCAGCCTTTTGCAACGGCTAAAGCTGGGCACCTTCCCATCACCTTCCCCCTGGAATTCCTCCCCGGAGCAGAGGAGTAACGACAACAAAGAGAGGAGCAAGTGGGAGAAGAGAGGGGCTGGAGAAACAGGATATATGAGATGAGGCAAGATGGCTGTGAGGGATGGAGGTGGAGGATAAGGGGAGAAAAACAACCGATATCACAGACGGGTGAAAAGAGCAGGAGCAGAGGGACAGGAAAAGGAGGGAGACCAGTGACACAATGCAGATGGAAGCCCGTGTATCATCCAGAAGAGTGGGGCCAACCAGCTTCAGGTCCTTCTATAACAAATTCTAGGAAACCCAAATTAAGCATGGAATGGTATTGATTCTGTTTAATGGGGGGGGGTGGGGTGGCAAATGACTAAGGCTCTAACCAACGCTAACACTAAGGGGGGGGTCAGATGTGTGGAGTTGCTATTGGATCATCAAGGTTGTAACTCTATCACATGTTGAAATTCCTTCCTCCCGTAGGACCATCCAACACACTAATCCCAAACAACATTTTACCATTACCCTGCCCACCCCCATGTAAACAAATGGAATACCACCAAATGTAGACATGTAGTTCCCCTTTTGGACCACTGGGGGGTGCCCTCAGTAGTAATTTAAGACAACTAGGGCAGTCGTGCAGACACGAGGCATGGCGCCGCTCAGCAACAAACCGACACACTTACGACTGAACCCTGTACCCTGAGCCAGCCCCAAACCTTAGCAAAGACGCCGCATCTCAAAGCTAACATTTCCCTACTAATCAAAGTCCTTGATCCGCTTCAAGCGATATGTAGTCTACAGTCCCACCATACCTTGTTGCGGCTAAACATAACAGACGAGCGACACATCTGAGCAAAGACTCTGCACCTCCTCTAGGTCACAGATATGACATCATAGCCAGCAACCCCCACCTCCCCCCCGCGCCAGAGTGAACTTCACGGTGTTACAAACAGAAGTGCGGATTATACGTCCAAAAATACGGTGAGCAGGTTGTGTTAAACTGCAGTCAGCAGAATCGCCTCTCCATCGCAGCCAAAGCTGTTCTCAGGCAATGCGGCTACTTTCCCAACCATCCTCAGCTTAATGAGGCATCAAACCACCCCGATGCTCAAATATCTGTTCGAATACCAGGGGGGTGATTCCTTTTCATCTCAATTAACGGACGAATGCGATGTCACGGCAGCAGAACAAACACTAACAGGAGTCTACGGCTGCAACAGCTAAGTTATGAAGGCTGAATGCAGTAAACATAATAATTTAAGTCCACACTCCCTGCCGAAGGCAACTTAAAAACCAGCTAAGGAAGTTTACGTATCGCGTGCAATATCTGCATTTGTAAGGACAGGATCATTGGTCGTTAGCAGAAGTCGTATTATTGTCGTTTGTTTTACTGTCCTAGATGTGTCGTGTTCCGAAATGGGCTGAAATGGGCCTATCCCGCAAGGGTACGAGCTCCTATGAACCAGTACTGCCAAAAAGGCTCCTTAAAATACCTCACGTACCCTAAAGAAGCCCTAAAAAACAAACTTCGTACAGTCCACGTAAACGAAGCCAGTAACGCACACATTAAAATACAACAACGTTAAACCTGAGAACAAGTCATGCAGAGTCAACCGCAGCAAGCTGACAGCCCCTCAGTCACAAACTGCTACGTGAAGGACTCCCAGTGAGAAAGAAAACAACTGTTAAGATACAGTCGGCATTCCGACAGCCTTCTAAGGGGCTTGGGCCACCCAGTCATGACTCACGGTAACTTTCTGAAGGACCGAGGTAATCGACCATGTGGCTGACAAGTCGTGCTACAGAGATTGTGCCAACTCATTCCATGGAGCTGGACAGCATTTCATTATCATTGTTTCATGAAAATCACCAAAAACCATTAGCATGACTAACATAACCAGGAACTAACGGGGGGGGAGACAGACAATGTAAGACAAGTGAAGTGAAGTGAAGTGAAGTGAGGTGAGGTGAGGAAGCCCAACTGGCAGCGGGGATCTTTGTACGGACTGCAGGAGGGCTGGCTAGGAGCAAAGGGGCAGAAGATGGATCAGGATTTCATCATTCCTACTCCCAGTGCCTCCCAAAAGAGGAAGAAGAGAAGCAGAGCTGGTTTGGGGTGTGATGTGGGGTGCTAGGGATATTCAATCTGCATTCCCAGAATGCCTCGGGGGTAGTCATGTGCTGCTCCCTCTGCTGTGGGTGCACACCTGCCCCCCACGGTTAGGACACAGCAACCTGAGACTTGGAAGAGCGGCAGCAGCTCACCACATTGCTTTTTGCTTACAGTGTAAGCAGCAGTATGGCCTGTCGTTTGGACTGGGGTTGACGTACACATCCCGGTGTCAGAGCCAGTAAACACAATGGACAGGCCTTGGTTCACCAACAAAACGCAATTCAACCAATAAAAGAAACAGCCTTAGTTATAGCTGCCTTACACAACCATGCTGCGGTCCCCCCAATCTTCAGCAGTGGATCTCTACTGCAGACAGTGATATTCTCCAAGTGTCGAAGCCCTTTGACCCAGTCCCAGAGCTGAATGTTCTTGCCAAGGGGGAAAACCCCCCCCCCCCAAAAACATTTGTTTCATATAATAGTCCTTCAGAACAGTGACTAGTCTAATCTTATAAAGGAAAAGTGCTGAATTGAAAGTCTCTGGCAGAAAGAGGACAGACATTTCATGCAGATGCATGAAACATCACAACCAATAGAGACATAAAAAGAATCCAGCAAACGTACATCTTTGTCTCCCTGGGTAAATACAGAAGTGCTCTTAGACACTTCTAGAAAATAATGATTAAATAAATGACATGAATTCATTCGGGAAATTTATCAGGCGGGAGTCGGGGTTTGGGAGTGATGCTGTGTCGTACTGTAATCTGGAGACGTCGTCCTTCCAGGTTCTGCTCACCAGCTTTCCATCCACTCCAAGCTCAGCGAGTGACGTCATTTTTCCCCGTCTCCCTATTAGCCGTTTCCCGAGGTTCGCAATGTGCCGGGGCTCCTGCGCTTCGGTGAACCTCACGGTCGAACGGCCAGGCCACCTCTGCCGAACGGCGCCAAAGAGGTAATAAACGCAGCGGATCACATGCAGAGCCATTTCTCCTTATTCCCTCACAGAGCCTCCCTGCGTCCGCTCGCCCAAACCTTGGGCCAGAACCTATTTCCTCGATACAGTCGAACAAAAGAGGCAGTCAGACTGCGGCGGCCTGGACCACAGGATGCACAGACCAGAAAAGAAACTTAAAACATCACTCATAGCATCTAGAAATAAGAGGGTGGTTGGCAAAAATCTGAGAGCAGGAGATAGTCTTGTTTGTATTTCCAACCGTTTGACTAGCAGGATCGCCCAGCCACCCCACGAGTCCTGACCTAGGTTACGCCACACTATCCCACATCAGTCCCAGGTTGCTTCAAAGGCATGAGCCACAGATGTGAGGAGCAGCTAGATCACACCCCGTTTCTGGAGTTTGACCTTCCCATCCCATACCTTAAACCAACTGCCCATGATTCAGCTAGTAATGAAACGTAAACGGGAGCCACTACCTGCGCTTCCAATGCATGCTCACTGGCATCATTCAGTGGGAATGGAAAGGTGGGGTGAGATAGTATAATTCTACAAAAATATTCTGCCTTTCAATACCATGTCTGTCATTTCTCTCTCCAAGATGGAGGTATCGATTAATGAACAAATAAATAACCTAAACAAGCCAAGACAAGCTAAATAAATATATGTAAGAAAAGATAGGCGATGATGATAGAAGGTAAAATACAGATGGTAAAAGTGTCCATAATGAAATTCCTCCATTGTTCTGGTAAATGTTGAAATTGCAGTAAACAAGTTCTCCTGGCCGCAGCGCCACCTATTGGTTGCTTGCAAATAAAGCAGCCCGGAAAAGAGAAAAACAACTTTGATTGGCAGTATATCCAGCATCACCACACAAAGACTCTGCCGAAAGCGTTAACAGTAAAAATGGACAAGCACAAATTCCTGAAACACAAAACATCTTCCGCAAGAGGTGCAAAGCAAAATCATGTTTAAGTCACGGAAAAACGCAGGATTTCCGTATCGCTGTTATTTTACTTAGTCTCAAACATGAACGACCTTTCTTTACCATATTCAACAATAAAGGAAAGACAGAAAAGAATGTTTTGAGGACAATCTATTAAAAACACCATTTTGTGAGTATATGAATGACACTTTTTCTGCACGTGTATGTCTATACAGGTGATGTCATCCTCGAGATTCAACACAATAAGCATAAGGATGATTATAGGGAAGTAAGCAAATAATAATATGTAATATTTACCATACTGTGGCTGATGACACAAATGAACAGGGAAATAAAAATGCACTGGAATGTACACTGTGCTTAATTCAAACCGAAAACATTACATGTGTGCAGCATTTGCATGCCAGTTAGTCATATATGTATAATCCCAATCTAATCCCCATCTAAACGGTTATTTTCCATTTTACACAAAAACAGTCTAAAGTATACGTTGGGTATTACACGCGTATTAATGAGATAAAAACTAAATATTAACAGATCAGAAAAATCCGCATGCATGCATAGATATGTTGTTTCTGTAACCCGTATACATTTGTATAATCTTCAGGGGTATATTCCGGCCAATCACCGTATTCAATTGTTGAAATCTAACCTGCCATCTAAAGAAACCTTTGACAGCTAAAGTCCTCACTGAAAAAATGAAATTAAAAATGTTTTCCCGGATGCCTGACTGGACATCTTACGCCTTACTTTGCCTGTCCTTGCGAGACGAAACGTTTAATATTTAAGACTTGCTATTCGTGACTTAGCGTTAGCAAACTTTTCCCACTGAAACCAACGGTATGGTAATTTTTAGAATTATAAGAATGAAACAAAATAATCATTGGTGATTTTTGGAATGTCTATATATATATCCGATTAGCTAAATGTGGATCACCGAACTGGTCGCTCTTAACTTTTGTTTCTACCGTGTAATAAGACGTCGGTGGGAGTATTCATATTCGCTGACCATTTTACCAATAAAATAAAGCCAGACTGATCTAAATTATATGTAACAGCATTTTCGCCAAATTGTGCTGGGCCACTGTCCCGCAGAAACACTGGGTGCCAATCGCTGTAAACTCCCCCAAATCCGTTACCTAATTCATTGATGTTAGCAAGCTAACTGGCTAAACGATCCCCTCCCCCTTCAAAAAAAAAAAAGAAAAAAAGAACGCAAACTAGCTTGCTAACATGCTAATGTGCAAGAAATAGAGTAGGCAATTCAATCATATTCTTTATGCGTTTGTCAGTAAGTTCACCGACAAATCATGGCTTTTATTAATAATGACTTAATCTACAATTATGTGATGTCAGAACGTAAAATGTATTGCACTACCGAGCAACACAAAAGTTATGAACAACAGTTCATTCATTCGCAGGTCCAAGAAAAAAATATTTATATCTGGTATATTGCATATTTTAATTTCAGGTTGTCTTTAACTGTTCTTTGCTGTGCTAATACATGTACATAACAAGCTAGTTAAGGTATTAATCCGTTGTGATGCTCGTAATTACTCTCCGATGACTGTCAGTTTGAATGCTAGTTTAAAAAAAAAAACAAAAAAAACGACGTTTATGGCTAAAAGGAAAATAACCAGCAAGTTAAGGAGCCAGTCAGGTACAGATACGTCTTTCGGTAACAGTGAATGAATGAAAGAGACAGAGCACTTGCAACTTCAGAATAGCTGAACTAGCTAGGCAGCACTATAACAGGTCATTTATAACACATTTCATACGTGCATATTTTGACATCTAATAAGTACCTGGCTCTGGGCACGTTGGCATTGGGTTCCGAGGGGGTACTCCATCTTTTTCGTGCAGATGATCATTTTCTTCTGTCAGTGCATTGATCTAGATCCTTTAGTCTCTCTAGATGCTCAACTAACAAAGCGGAGCTGCTGCGCAGTCTACAAGGAGTAAAGGGGGGGGTTCTAACTGACAGCGCTAGATCCAGCTCATCCAATCACTGGAGAGAAGGGGCGGTACTTCGGGCACAGTGCTGTGGCCAATCAGCTCGCAGAAGCAGCATTTTTAGGTCCAAACTCTGGCTCCAGTATCTTGACCAATCCGCAGTGGAATCTTGTGGAAAAATACCTGTCAGTTAGCCAGGTTCGCCCCGCCTCTAGACTGCAGTCTTAAGTCCTGACGGATGCTTTAACTTTATAGGCCGAAAGTCTGGCTGACATATATATATATATATATATACACACACACACACACACACACACACACACACACATACATACATATACACACACACACATAATAGAAAACACGTTACCAAATCACAAAGAATTATATATAGATATAATTTTATTTTTGATATTTGGTGGCATGAAGTTGACCTCTGTAAACAGCATTTATTATTTTTTTAAGACTCGTTTTCACACCAAAATCTCACAATCTTAATAGATTTAATATGGATGGAATATTTATACAGGCACTTAACTCAATTGCCACATGCAGATTACAGCATTTACAAAAAAAATGAGAATATAAAATGTCTTCAGTTGTATATTATATGATTTGATACATATGTATATTACTCTTGGTTTACCATCTCCCAACCACTTATCCTGATGGGGGTTGTAGGGATTTGCTTATTATGTAATTGCAGGTCCCCACCAGAACTGACCTATCCTTCATGTCACCAAATGCATCAACACTATTGATAACTGCACATCAGTGAAGTTTAAAGAAATATGAAGTCAACAGATTATTGTTTGCCCCTCTGTAATTCTGCACTCTGTTTATGTGGATTAACAAATGATCATTTGCCGTGTTGTTTTTCCAAAGCTGTGATAGCCACAGCTCTCGCCGCAGGGGAGCATCTACACACCAACTGAAGATGGTGTGTGTGTGTGTGAGTCTGTATTGGGGAAAG
>JABFEA020000002.1:11977912-11992031 GCA_019775915.2 Cyphomyrus plagiostoma | reverse complement strand
CCAGCTTGCAACCTGTTACAGAATAAACCCGTGGCTTGCAACTACTCCTCGTCTCAGCTGTGAATCTCTTCTCATCACCGGACCCGGCGGAGTACAACTCCAAAACTATACAGCCTCATACACAGCAAACTGTGATGCCCTTTGTGTTCTGATACCTTTCACAGCCAACGTTACCTTTTCCGGCAATTTTACTGTGGCTCTCCCGTGAGATCGGACCAGACATGCTAGCCTTCACTCCCCACTTGCATCAATGAGCCTTGGGTACACATGACCTGATCACCAGTTCACCGTTTGGCCTTCCTTGGACCAATTTTTGTAGATACCAACCACTGTATACCTGGAACACCCCAGAAGACCTATGAAGCCATCACAATTTCGCCATTCTCAAAGTTGCTGAGATCCTTCCACTTGTCCACTCTTCCTGTTTCCTACACATCAACTTCAAGAACTGACTGTTCAATTGCCTAATATATCATGGCACCTTTGACACGTGCCATTGTAATGAGATAATCAATGTTACTCACCTGTCAGTGATTTTAATGTTTATGGCTAGTCATCAGGGCCTTGATGTGGGGGGGGGGGGAGTCTGTTGTCCAGTTGTCCCCAAGTCTTCGGTCAAGAGGGGCCCAAAAGGACCATTAACATTTAAATAATCTCCTGGAATAATTTGTCAAAAATACATATTTGTGAACAGTTTATTTAGTATTTGTGAATCACATAGAAGCCCGACATTCTTATGTTTTTCCTAATTTTCCTTGACATATTGGGAAACAATTTTACTTTCTCTCCCTATGATGCAAAAAATGGTTTGGTCTGCTCTGCCATGACGCTTTAAGCTTGACGTTGACTAGTTGCTGGCCATGAGATTATGACACAAACAACATGGACGCCTCAGAGAATACAAGTTACATGGAAGTTCAGGGAAAAAAAACAAATAATATATGACTCCAGAATCTTGCTGTGTCTGAATTTATGGGCTGCATCCTTCAAAGGCTTCATTTGAAGATGGAATGTGTCACAGTGGTGCAACAGTGTTGCCCCATTTCACTCTTTCAAATGCCATCTATAAATGCAGCCTTCTTTTCATGCTCTGCGGGGGATACACGCAAGACTCACTGCGCAGAGGTAAAGCGGGTGTGTCCCAGCTAGGCAATAGAAGTGCTGTTTTGTGACTCAAGGGAAAGCACAGAAACAGCTGGTGACTCAAATAGAAAATTATCCATTGGCACGACTGTTCTATTTAATAACACTTTCTGTTCGACCTTTGAAGAACGCAACCTACTAAGGCTATACCTTCGTAGACTTTGTGCTTCACAGAATACAGCCCCTGAATTTGGACACAGTCTCTCCACGCCACTCTCAGGCCCCTTCTGTTTGGGTTGACATGCACAAAGAACAAAGAAACATGTTCTTTATTGGTTTCACGAGTTTTCAAAATGTAGTTTATCTGTTTAACGTGTTAGAAAAGAAATATCCTATCTATTTGTGGATGATCTGTTGTCAATCTAATGTTACATCATTGTCAATCAATTCTAATATATTCATTTTAATTTTGTTTTTCCTTTTTAATGTTTTACTGTTTATACATAAAAATTCAGACAACAAAAATGCAAATAACATTTTTATTGATATCAGCAGTTACCTATGATTACTTGTCAAAGTCCTGCCTAGATATTTATTGATCACATTTAAAATCTGACATTCTAGATATTAATTTAGTTAAAACATGCTAGTATAATGGTTTGGAAACATACATCGCATTTTCTATTGCATTATCATTCTGATACATAAAATACATTTACATCAGGACTGAAATAGAATCCAATAGATTTTCATTGTCATTGCCTTTAAAAATAAATATCTATTCTATTTTACACTGCTCAAAAAATTTACATAAACACTTTGAAAACACATCATATCTCAATGGGGGAAAATCATGCCAGATATCAATACTAATATGGACTGGGTAGTGTATTAGGAATGAGAGGATGCCACATCATCCATCCATCCATCCATTTTCCAAACCGCTTATCTCACTGGGTCGCGGGGGGTCCGGAGCCTATCCCGGAAGCAACGGGCACGAGGCAGGGAACAACCCTGGATGGGGGGCCAGCCCATCACAGGGATGCCACATCATTTGATGGAAATAAAAATTATTCAAAAGGCACCCCAAAAATTATTGAAAATATGAAGTGGCATGCTAGTACATTTTGCCAAAATTTCATTACAGCAGCTCAATAGTTTGTATTTGTAATAGCTTGTACTCAGTAGTTTGTATGACCCCCATGTGCTTGTATGCATGTCTGACAACGTCGGGGCAGGATCCTAATGAGACGACGGATGGCGTCCTGGGGGGATCTCCTCCCAAATCTGGACCAGGGCGTCACTAAGCTCCTGGACAGTCTAAGGTGCAACCTTGCAGCATCGGATGAACCAAGATATAATGTCCCAGAGGTGTTCTATTGCATTTAGGTCAGGAGAGTGTGGGGGCCAGTCAATGGTATCAATTCCTTCATCCTCTAGGAACTGCCTGCATCATCACATAAGGCCGAGCCTTGTTGTGCACTAGGAGGAACCCAGGACCCACTGTACCAGTGTAGGGTCTGATGATGGGTCCAAGGATTTCATGCCGATACCTAATGGCATTTAAGGTGCCGTTGTCTAACCTGTAGGGGTCTGTGTGTCCCTCCATGGATATGCCTCCCCAGACCATCACTGACCCCCAAAACCGGTCATGCTGAACAATGTTACAGGCAGCATAATGTTCTCCGTCGCTTCTCCAGACCCTTTCATGTCTGTCACATGTGCTCAGGGTGAACCTGCTTTCATCTGTGAAAAGCACAGGGCACCAGTGGTGGACCTGCCAATTCTGGCAAACGCCAATGCAGCTTCACGGCGCTGGGCAGTGAGCACAGGGAGCCCTAGAGGATGTCAGGCCCTCAAGTCACCCTCATGAAGTCTGTTTCTGATTGTTTGGCTAGAGACATTCACACCAGTGTCCTGCTGGAGGTCATTCTGTAGGGCTCTGGCAGTGCTCATCCTGTTCCTCTTTGCACAAAGGAGCGGACACTGGTCCTGCTGATGGGTTAAGGACCTTCTATGGCCCTGTCCAGCTCGCCTAGAGTAACTGCCTGTCTCCGGGAATCTCCTCCATGCCCATCAGACTGTGCTGGGAGATGCAGCAAACCTTCTGGCACGTATTGATGCACCATCCTGGAGGAGCTGGACTACCTGTGCAACCTCTGTAGGGTCCAGGTATCGCCTCATGCTGCCAGTAGTGACACTGATTGTAGCCAAATGCAACACTAGTGAAAAAACAGTAAGAAAGAGGAGGGAAAGATGTCAGTGGCCCCCACCTGCTAAACCATTCCTGTTTTGGGGGTTGTCTCATTGTTGCCCCTCTAGTGCACCTGTTGTTAATTTCATTAACACCAAAGCAGTTGAAACCGATTAACAGCCCCCTCTGCTACTTAACAGACCAGATCAGTATCCCAGAAATTTAACTGACTTGATGCTATACTCTGACTAAAAAGTGTTCCTTTGATGTTTTTGAGCAGCATATTTTAATCCTGATGTAAATCTATTTCACGTATCCAAAATGAATAATGCAGGGGAGCCTGGAGATCATCTTGTCCCTGGGTACGAGCAAGATACACAGTGAAGCAGCTGATCAGTGTAAACAGTTATAATGACAATGCCATTAAAACCAAGCAAAGCATCAGTTATTTCTATTTCAAAGCTTTACTTAAGGTCCTTTACTTAAGGACTTAAAATAGTCTAACATGGCAGTGATAAGGAGAAAAGTGACTCCAAACTAGTCACATCATGTGTACGACTCATACAAAAAAAAAAAAGATGACATATTGGCACTTGTGCCTACTGCTTTCTAATTATATTACACAGACGCGTTCTCCATCACCTCCTTATCCAATTTCTCACAGCTGTGTAAAGCTCGGTGTTCATACTCACCAATCACAGTCCCCCGCGATGACGTCATCCTGTATCTTTTCGCAAGTAACTGTCCTAAACATCTGATACGATATTTGTTAGTAATATAAATACTCTAAAGCTTTTCTTTAAAATATCAAGGTATTATTGTGCATTTTGGTTGTTCACAATAGGTTTTCTTTAGAAGCCTGCTCCAGCATCAACTGAATTTGTATTCATGTTTAGGTAGCATTGCGGTTTAATTATACATTTAGACAAATATACAAAATACAAATTTCCCTTCCCGTAATTCATGTTTTAAAACATTTGTAGTTTTAGTTTCAGTAAATTACTGATCATTCTGATTAATTTTTCTAGTACATATTTTAAAATGTGTAATTTCAGAGGTATTAGAACGGATACCACAGTGTTATTCGCCTATATTAATTTAATTAAAAAAAAAGTTTCTGGTTTTGATCACTTTATGAAATTAAAGGGTATCATTTTCGACCGATTAACCATTTCGTTTCATCCAAACTATAGTGTAATGATTCGTGTGTAATTTATTGATCTGTCGTAATGAGACTGAGCCATGACATTCTCATCGTTTACAGCATTTTTCATTCGCAGTATCTGCACACAAGACTCGATTCTGGGAGCAATAGAAGACTTTCACCGGCGTAGCAGTCCCAGTGCAGGGAACGTTTGACAGAGAATTAAAGTTGCAAATGATTTAAATATGTCAGAGATCTGGGTTGCTTAATCTGTGTTCAAGCTCCGTAGATCTGTATAATAGATTCATATAATTCACATGATGTGATTACAGACTTAATTGGTCGTAGCAGCCAAACACAAGTACTAAGGCTACCGGAAACCCCCAATACAACTCTTTAGCTTGCGATTGGTTATTGTCCTGTTAGGACTAAGTTGAAATGACCAAATACAGTTCGCGAACTGTAATTACAAATGAAAATGTTGGATTTCAGTAACATTTAATAATATTGCTGTATAGCATAACGTTTAGTGTGACGTTCTGGTCACGTGAGGCGTGGGAGCAGCGCGAGGGGAGTGAGGAAATGAGCAGAGTATAAAGACTCCTTGTGATAACCATGTATGCGCTGACTCAGTGAGTGAAATAAAACCCAGTTCACGTACCGATCTCTGTTTGCATTTATTATATAAAGTGTGTATGTATCAGTCGAACAAATCGGGTCGGCTGGGAAGCTGGCGAGGGAGACGCGTCGGAAAGAAGCGGCGGAGTCCTGCTCGCTTCGTCACAATAGGCGAACGCGACAAAAATCGATTGCGGTGCCTGGATTTTTATAGTGTCACCTAATTCTGCTTTTTCCCCAACTAAATGTAATACCTCCCCCTTGCGACTAAAGTAAGTATAACAGTTTTACCAAATAGGTTTAAATTGAACGTCGACTTATTCTGTAGGTTTTGCGCAAGAACCTACTAGTCTTTTTAAAAAATGTAAGCAGCATGTCTTCAAAAGTTTTTCGATCCTGGAATGAATTAACCACAGGTACTTTACAAATGATTAAGTAAACCATAATAACAAAGAGTAAATTATACAATACCGATACTTTTTTCACCGCTGTGGGAAAATTCTCGTTTCGCCCACCCCATTTTCCTCTCCATAAGACTCAGGGCCTTATTATAACGATTTGAAGCGCATAGTCCAAGATCTTTTAGGGTGTGTCCAAATTCGCTTTTCATTGTTCATATAGGAAAAATAGCCACAGTGCCAGGCATGATTCAAAAGGGTTGTAATTATCCATGGCTGTCTTTATTCATGCTGTAAACTAATCAGTGTCCTCTCCCTTTCCTTTTAAAAGCCAGGTGCGTTGCACCTTGGTGGATTGCTATTATAATGGCGGATATGCCAGGTAGTAGAAAAGAACGCTTCTCTGCAGAGGAAACGGATCTCCTGGTGCGCGAAGTGAAAGCTCGCGAGCAGACCATCTACGGCAACAGCAGGATTCCACCAAAGCTCTCTGAGGTGAAGCGGGCTTGGGAAGAGGTAGCGGTAAGCGTCTCCTCATCTTCTGGCATCACCAGAACGGCCACACAATGCCGAAAGCGGTACAATGACGTCAGGAGACGGGGAAAACAGAAGCTGGCTGCTCACCGAACACTACTATTGAAAACGGGAGGAGGACCACCTACGACCACTGAAGATCTGACGTCAGCGGAGGACATTGCTGCCTCTACCCTGAGTGCTGAAAGCAAAGAGGGATTTGGAGGACTTGAGGTGGGCATTCAAGGTAATGCAATGATAATTATAAATTAATGTGTATTAAACATGCACGCTTCTACCAAAAAATTGGTTATTCTTTATTAAATACCTGTGACAAGCCCATACAATAAATGAACCGTAAATGTCATGCAGCTCCACTGGCTGAAGACCCTGAGGCTGGACCCATTAAGCAGGAGCAGGTGGTAGATGAGGAGGGAGAAGAGATGGCGGAACAACCATCATCGAGGTCGAGAGGAGAGACAAGTCGACCCAGAACACGTCGCGGGAACATCATCCGGCTGGAGGACCACCCATTCCTGGAACTCCAGAAGGCCGGATTCAACATGCTGGAGAGAGAACTGGGTGGGATCAGCTGGAGTGTTCGGCATGTAAATACACACCTGAGCCGCACTGAGATGTTGCTACAGCCCCTCGGACATATTGCCGACAGTCTGGGACGGCTTGCTGAAGCAGTTGAACGCCTCATTCCTGCAGCACCTCCTCCTCAGACCACCCAATCTCCTCCATTCACCCGATCCAATATCAACACACTCCCGCCGGATGCTCCTGCTCCTCCCCAGTCCCGTCCTGGTGCGCCCCGCCTGCGAACCTCGAGGAGGAAGAAGACCACCAGTCTAAGATCATGTTCGTGAATTCTAGTTTTCTTTTTTTCTCAGTCATAGAGAAACAGGCAAAATCAGTGGTGTTCTAATTCCTGAAAGTATGGAAACCTGATTATTGTAATCTCAAAACAATGTTAATAAAGAATATTTTTTGACATATTGATCAAAACTGTTGTAATCAGGTCGAGATGGGGAAAAAAATCATCACATACAGTGAATCCCTGTATACGTAAGTCATTTGTAAAATGCGACGTGTTTCAAAATGTTCAAATTCATGCTATATATGGACTTTTTTTTTCCCTCCCAATCAAACCACTCAGTTTGCTTTCCAGGCTACAGACGATGCCACTCATCTGCCACCCTGCTGCTGGCGTGTTTGGGTTCACGGGCCTCAGCACATGCAGTTCAGCATCACGCCTTGTAAACTCTTGTAATGTGTCCTCATGTCCAAGAAACATCCATAACAGATGGCAATGTCAAGCAAAACATAACTTGCCACTGATTCTGCTCTGACCTTCAGAGGGCTTTATCGTAATGTTCCACCTGACCTACCCAAAAATCTGAAACACGTCATCAGGAATCCAAACATTCTTTCTATTACAGTGCGTGTTTTTGTGTTTTTGATTTATAAATAATTTATGTTTTTGGCATGATATATGGTGTAATCAGCCATTCTTGAAAGGACAGTCATTGTCCCCTAACAGCCACTGCTCCGGGGGGTGGGGGGGATTCCTCTGGAAGACTGAACGAATGACAGAGTTGGTCAGTCATGGCTTGTTCCAGGATGATTTCTGCATGCATGTGTAACTGTACACACTGCACTGCTGATCACCTGGATATTGTTGGAATGGGTTTTCTTACAGTTCAACATATATCACAGCATTCTCTGAAGGGACATGTAGCTGTACATGTGTGCAGTCAATCACACCCAGAACCCCAGGGAACCCAAAGTTCATCCAGAACTCCTGTTTGACCCACTCTTGGGTGGCTGGTGTCAAAGGAAATTGAATGAATTCGGACTAAGTTTGATGCAACTGCATGTATGACCAAACTTACGGCAGATTGGGAAATGCCTCTAATTGAGCTCGGGGGATGGTAACGTCGCTCATTAGCAAAGAAATGCAGTGCTGCAGTGGCTTTCACAGCAACAGGTAGTACATGGGGTTAGCAGGCATTAAGCTTGTTTGCCAGGAGCATGGTCTGTTACTACCTGTAAGGAGAGCTGTAGTTTGCGGTGTCATTCCCCGCTGAGGGATAGATATATGGTCCTTTGGCGGTGGACCGTCTGCCACCGGGGTCCTTCAGGGGTCTATCCTTGGCGCTATTTTATTTTCGACGTACATGCTCCATGTAGGCTCTATTCTCAGAAGGCATAACATATCTTTTCACCGTTATGTGGATGATACACAGATTTACCAGCCAGCAAGCAAGAACTGTATGAACCTAGTAATAGGTTGTCTCAAGCACTTAAAGAATTGGCACAAATTTTTCATTACTTCAATAAAAGTAAAACTGAAATTCTTTTATTTGGATTAGCAGACGCAAATGATTTGCTCTTTAGTGTTCTTGGCTCTTTAGCTGTTCACTGTACATTTCATGCCAAAAGACTTGCTGTTATTTTAGATAGCATTAAGCTTGTCAAACAGTTTAATTTGGTTGTGGGAAATTGCTTCTTATGGGCCTTGCTCCAGGGCCCATGGACATGTGACTGTTTTGCCGAGGCTCAAACCAGCAAGCTTCCAATCACCTGGCACGGAAGCTTAGCCCTCAGAGCCACACACACGACCCCCAAATATAAGAAACTTTCATTATTAATACTATTTTAAGTAAGGAGGATAATTTAAGAAGCCTTAATAAAAGATTTACTATTCAAACAGTATTTCCTCAATGACCAGTATACTAAGTAGAGTGATTTCCTCCCATTGTTTTAGGAGGACTGGGATATCTCAATTAAACTGTGTCTTGGTGCACTCCACCTGTGCCCAGTCCTTGCAGGAATAACGACTGTGGCAATCCGTTGAATTACTGGTAATGGAAACTAGATGGATGAAACGATGACACAAAATATTTTTACATGCGCACGAAGAAAATCGAGTTACTGTGTTAGTCCGACTAAAACCGGACGTCTGAAACGGTACTAAATCGAATTTGTCAAAGTCGGACTAAGACACCCAAACATATGAAAAATGGCTGTAGTATATTATAGGACTTGACGACTCGCAACATTAATACTAACATCGCATGTTATGCACATTCAATTCTTACATCGCTAGTCAAGTAGATTAAGATCAGGCTTTTTCTTACAATCAGTTCGGTACGGATATTATAGCACTCAGTTTAAGTCTCGCTGAAACATTTTCACTTTATCATAGGACATATTTTTTACTGCGTATTCCTTTACACTATTCTCTAGTATATGTTTAAAAAGTACTTTAAAGTTTACCTCCGTTGCGTTTGCATGAGTGCTGCATGTGTTCTCCAAGACAAATATAATCATTTTCATCCTTGCTGTTTAAATCACTCCTAGACGGGTTCATGAGAAATTTATGTTGAATTCCTTTTTGGTTTCATAAATATCCCAATATTTATTACAAAAAAATCACACTGCAATATTTGAAAAATTTCCAATAGCGTGCTGCCATAGTATATTATACAAAATACTTAATTTCTTGCTATACTATCCTGATCTTCTTGTATCTGTTCTTCTGACCAGATTGGAATTAAATCTTGTGTTACTTCATTTGCCCACGGATCCATTATTTATTTATTTATTTTACGTCTGTGATGTAATAGATCAACCAGAAAAAGGTTGGATTCCGATACTCTTTATTGGGGGATGAAAACAGGATATTTATGTGACAAATCCGACCAAAGGACTCAAGACAATTTTTCTTAACTAAAGCTGCAATTTTTATCTTTTCTCGAAATCCCAGAGCAAGACCGAGGCCCTAGCAAAGCTAGCTGGTCCCATTAATAGACCCTGGAGGTACAACATTGTGATTGAGATGTGAATATCAATCTATCCATCTACTTTTCATTACCACATACTCAATGCATGGTTCTTACCCAGCCTGATACTGTTGTTATAAACCCCTTAACCCCAGATTGTTCAAGAGGTGCAGGATAAATGGCTAACCCTGCTTTCGGGCCCCCAACCTAGCAGTAAAATACGTAAAAATACAAAAACATGGGACAGAAATGCAGGAATCACCCACTTGGTAAATTAATGTCTTGTCTGAGCTATTAATGAAAATTAACATTAGAGCTGATGAAAAAAAAACATGATTTTATGATTTTATGAATGATTAGTACAAAACGGGTCTCTCATTAAACCGCTTACTGAATCTTTTACTAAATTTTGGGACGTTAACGAAAAAACATTGAGGGAGTCGGAGCAGCGCTCAGGCCAGGTGCATTTTGGACGCAAGGAGGCACAGTTGGGCTCTGTCTATATTTAAACCCTCCCCATACTACGTACATTGCAACCTCTCCGAGTCTAGTATAGGCTAACCTTTAGAAGCCATTTATTGGCTATATAATTATGTTCATCTAAATAAAATGACAGAAACATTAGGAAATATTACTTGAATTAGACAAAAGGAACTTCTGTATGACAGTCATGTGTGCAAGGGTATGAGATCATAAAACAATAAGAAAAGAAACAGGAACAGATGTTATGGAAAGAGGAAGTGATCTCACCAAGCAGGTCACAGCTGTCAAGCAGAAACGTGAATGTACCATTTAGACTTGGCCATCTATAGCAGGGTAGCAAACACTAACACATTCATTCAATATACAATAGTGATAACAAAACATTAATCCCCAGGATTTAAACACCCATGTTATATGAGTATTAGAATGGGAAATCCAATCCATGATTCTGTGGAAGAGCAACGGGGCACTTTAGATTCTGTCCAAGAATGAGTAAGACACAAGGATCAGCCAACTTTGGTCTGAAAGAGCCACTTTGGGCATATCAGCAAGCAATAGCTTCAACTTTCCTTTTAATGAGGAACTTCTCGGTCTTGTTTCTGTGAAACCACTCGTGTAGAACTGAAACATGACAGCAGAGCAGACAAAGCAATTCACAGAACAGATGGCAATGATAACTGCAGTGGTGCTGTTAACAGCAGTTGTGATAAAATGTACTTCTGGAATGTGCTCTGTGGGTAAGTAAGCGATTTTGGTGTTTTCTCTTTGGTGGGGGGGGGTGGTAATAGGAAGATAGATCTATACATAGTCAAGGTCTTTATAGGTAAAACAGTCTATCCTTGTTGGTTTTTTAACATGAAACACACATATTGTAGGGAAGGAAACCTATAGATCAGACGAGCCCTGATTTGGCCAGCAATATAAGCGCTGACACAACCACGTGAGATGCACCAAGGCTATACAAGGAATGTTTATTCTTCAAACAGCTATTGCATAAGGCCTCGAAACCCACATAAAACTCAAACCGAAATTTAAAATGAATAAATCAATCAATGTATTTAAATAATACATCGTAATCATTTTTAAAATGGCAAAAGAATTTTTAATATTCTTAAAATTGTTTTCTCAATCTCTGAAAAACTTGATTCACTGAACCATGTTTTTGGCGATGGAAATAGCGATGGAGGGAGAACGAATCAATATCCCGTAAAACATAATGTAAAGTTTAATTTGAAACAGTCACCAGATCATTAGCCCTGTCTCTCCAGTTCCTCATTCTGCATCACACACGCACACACACGCACACACACACACAGTGGTACCTCGGTTCTCAAACTTCGGGACTCCGGATCAAATCCTAAAAAGTTCGAGTTCCGATCGAATTTTTCCCATAAGAAATAATGGAAAACCCGGCCCCCCAAAATTATACCTAAATATGTTTTTTTTTTGGCATTTAAAATGAAATAAAATGAAAAATGAACAGCATAAAACAAGAAGAGCATTTTTTCTTAATGGCTTCCAAAATGATAAAGATCTTATTCCAACATTACCCCTGTCCTGCCCCGATCGTCCGCTCCTTCCGTGTGCCACGCCCCCTCGTTAACCTCGTGTGGGATCCCCATGTTATCAACTGTTTCACGTTGTTGTCATTAGTCCTCTGTATTAAGTCCGTGTTTCTGTTTGTTTCCCCAGTCCCGTCATTGGGTGCGTTTGATTTTCTTACAGCGCTGGCTTAACAAACAAACAAACAAATGTATTTTTGTATAGCGCATTATCACAACATTACATTGTCTCAAAGTGTTTTACAGCATCCCCACCCAAAGCCCCCAGTGAGTAAGCCATAGGCGACAGTGGCAAGAAAAAACTCCCGAGAAGGAAGAAACCTTGGGAGAGACCAGGCTCAAAGGGGGAGCCCATCCTCCACGGGCCGGCAGGGAGAGTCAATTACAGTAAAATTTGAGACACAAATGGGGAGCAGGGGGAGATGACAAGCCGGTTTCAACGCTCCCTCCAATCGCCAGGCATCCAGAAGGCAGGGAGCGGGTCATACATGGAAGATGACACAGGCAGAACGGCGAGCTGGATGCACTTAAAGCAACGCATTCTGATCCTGACGCAATGCATTACGGTTAGATGTGGCCTCTCACCCGGCTGCACAAACTGGAACCGCCTCCGTGACGACACAACCCTTATTGGCTGAAGAGTTTAGTTACGCGCATGACGTTTGTATCCCAGGTAGTTCCGATGCGTAATCTGCTATTTCTCCCGAATATCACGTAAAGCAGTTAATTTACCTGGTAAAATAAAGCTTAAATAAATGACATAAATACTGTAATAGTACACGTAAGTTATTTATTGTTAGTTACTGTAATGTTGCGCTGCTTTATTTGGTTAATCGTCCAGTCTGTGAAGAACGCATTCAAGTAAGAATTGCATTGTAGCATGACTCATTTCCTGGCGCGTATGATTTCTATTAGGTCAGCGTTCACGGTTCGATTTCTGATATTCAGATCCAGTTCTAGGTCAGACTGGTTTGTTCGACTTTCAAGAAATTCGACTTCTAGTGAGTTCGAGAACCGAAAACCTTTCTTGACATAATAAAGGACCAAATCAGAGTAGAAGACACAGGTTCAACGTCTCATTTACCAATCACTGATTTACTGTGATACTTAGTGCGCTGACTACTTTGCAGCATTTAAACAATCTGCTCTTGTTTAACTAGTGACTCCTGCTAATTGTATTAATATTTAAAATGTTTCTAAAATCTCATGCAGCTCTGCCCATCAGTTACTTTTATCTGTATGAATTTGTGACATTTATCTATATTGATATCCACAGTTGTCCACCACATTTCCAGTTTGTAAAAATCAATCAGTATTGCACATTTCCCAGTGTTGTAATGTTTTTTGTGTAAACAAAAGTATTTGTGCTCCATGACTATGACATGAAGTAGACATATGGATGAAGTAGACATCAGGTTCACACCGATCTGGCAGGTGATGAGGGAGATGTAGCTGTTATTGTACTTTACCGGAGGACAATTTTTATTCTGACAGCTGAAGCATGAGGTCTCAGTAGTTTCTTATGATTAAAAAAAGTTCAATTCATTAATCATTTGATTTATCTAAATGTTTGTTTGGATTGATCTGTGCAGAAGTGAGCTGTCTGGTTATCAACCTGGAGCACATGGACTGTACCTGGAAGCAGGACTCCTGTCTACAGCTGAACTATACCTTCCAGAGCAGGTATTCCTGTAATAGACAGACATCCTTAGCGAGGCCTTCTTAGAAAACTGTTCATTATTTCCATATCTTATCCTTACCCACTAAGGACGACAGGCAGTATTATGGTTATAACCGCAAATCTCTAACAAACTATTTCTCAGAGAAATTTTTGAGTCCACTGGAGCAACATCTGCCTCTTGTAGGTTAAAAAATCTAGGACATTTTGGGGTAATACTCCAACAGCTAAAAAAAAAAATAATGCTTACAAGTGTGCAGTAAACTTTATTATTATATATGGGGTACAGCTGGTGCCAGTGGACTGGGAAGGCAACTTGGTTAATGTATCGATTTTTGTGAGGACACATTCATAAATATTAAAGTCAATGCCAAAATCTCAGCCAATGATTTTGCCAAAAAATTGAACAACAAAGTTATATTTACAAAATTAATTTCCAAATACCACTGTTCTCAATGGAGTGTTGTACCTTGCAGGCTGGGTTCCAGATGGCCCTTCCGTGCCTGCCCCCAGTACCTGCAGGAGGGTGGTTACAACGTGGGCTGCAGACTGCCATATGAAATAAACGATAAGTTTTATTCGCTGCACACCAGACTGTCTGGTGACAACAATGTCACGAAGGAACAGACCATTCAAATGAAAGAGCGGGGTAAAG
>JABFEA020000002.1:11958487-11969082 GCA_019775915.2 Cyphomyrus plagiostoma | reverse complement strand
ATAAAAGGAGCGGGGTATTATACAGGCGCGATGTACTTTAGCGTAAATTAGATGAAATTTAAATAAAAGTATCGATCCGATATCAATATTAACGTTGGTATCGATACTATCGATATTAGGATCGATCCGCCCACCCCTACTTCTTACTGCGGACATACTAGAATGTAGAGCAGAATCCGTATTGGTCAACCCATAAATAAACAAACAAACACACGTAATACAAATAACTGCAACAACTAATCGATTAAATCGATTATTAAAATACTGTAGTTGGCAACGAATTTATAAATCGATTAGTTGGGTCTACGTTATTATACATAAGAGTACAGTGGCTACTCTCTAATTTGGGAGCAGTGAGATAACCAAAGCCGCGGTAGCAGTAATTAAAGCACCATTAAGCTGGATGCCGACCGCCATAAAAGAAAAAGGAGACGAGAACCAATGCCGTACCTTGAGTAACTTACGTGATGAATTCTGGAAGAATTGAAAAAAAAAGTTTGAAAAATGGCGGAGGCAGACACAGCAGAGTCTTGTTTTAATTCTGCCAGAAACTGTAGTATTTAACGGTAATTAGCTGAAATTAGGTCGGAAAGACACTGATGTAGGCAACGTTTATTATGCGACGTTGTGGAGTTTTTTTTTTAATTATTTTATGCAATTATTCAGATTAACGCAAATCCTTCATTTAGTGGTGGAGTGGAGGGGGAATGCACAAAAAACATTTACGCACATTTTAAATTTTGAAAGCAGCATTTAGGCCCAGTAAAAAAATCATTAGTTTATCATCCCCGCCCGCGTGGCGAATGTAGCCTGCATCGATTTTTTTTTTATTTCTTAAAAGTGTATTTTCCTGTGCAAATTCCAATGCCGGCGTTTGCAAATTTCACAGGCAGACGATAGAAACCAATTGCCGCGACTTTGTATTCTTCCACCCCAACTTACTTTCTTCTACCTTCCCTCCCGATCAGTACCGAACACGCACTGCTTAAGTTTAATATCTTTTTTCTAAGAAAAAAAAAAATCGCCCTCCCTCATCACTTGTTTCTGATTGAAAGGATGATAAACTAATGATTTTTTTACTGGGCCTTATTCACCTTTTTTGAGATCACTAATGTTAAGGATATGAATACTTACCCACCGCTTTTCTTGCTGTACATATAGTTTACCCACTTTAAATGTATTGTTACCACTACACAACTGCGTCATTTCTTCATCATAAAAATTTATAGTAATATCAAATGTTGTAGTAGGCTACTCAAAACCGATTTTTTGACGATCTCGATCTTGTCTTTGAATTATCCGTATTTGTAATCGTTCCTGTCATGGACTCAGGATTTTATTTCGAGACCAGCCGAGACCACAAATATTCTTATTAATGAGCCGTTTACTGTCGGACAGTGTTGCCAACGATTTCCAATGAAAAGTAGCTAAATGTTGCCAGATCACATCACGCTCCAATTTGCATATTAGTGACGTCATCACATAGTATCTGACAAGCGTAAACCCGTCATGTCTCTAATCTCTGAGGCTCCATGTATTATATTATATTAAAACATTACATCCAGATGCACAAGAGGTTCTTATTAACATATTACTTTGCGTGATGACGTCATTGCGTAATCGCAACTCAAAACTATATCTTTATGTAGTATACTGTGCTGGCTATTTAGACTTTATGTAGCCCCACCCCCGTACTCTACTGAGTGAAGCCTGCAGCCACTGCTCTTTTGAGTCACTTTTTAAAAATTGCTAAAAGTACCCAAATGAATGTTAAAAATTGCTAAATTTGTTTCTAGGTGCTTTTTGAAGAAAAGGTTGCTTGGGTAGTATGAAAAGTTGCTAGATCTAGCAAAATTGCTAAAAAAATGTTTACTTTCTTTGTCTGTAATAAATGCAGACACACTCGTTCGCGTTCTCTCTCCTACGGAACAGGATTAGGGCCACCATGAAAATGTTATTTGAATTCTGACTTTTTTTCCCTCATAATTCGGAGTTAAATGTCAGAATTCTGAGATTAAAGTCAGAAGCCTGAGAAAAAATTCAGAATTGAAATAATATTTTCATGGTGGCCCAATTCCTCGTCCGTACTCTCCCCCCGTCACAAATGTGTATCAACATTAAATAACATTAGAGAATTATTTAATAATATTCTTAGTAGTAGCAGCGGTAGTCTTTGCTTTTACATTAAAAAGCTGCAGTACTGAATACATTATCTACAGCACCATGCTGGTTGCACTCTTTAAAAAAAATATTTTGTGTTTTTCATTACATTGATTCAGCTGCGGCAAAATTATTTTTTGTACTCTTAATGTAGCATACATTTATTTTTTATGTGACTTTCTGGAAACAACCTTTGTACAAAGACAGCTCGGGTTATTAAAAATGCTGGAAATTGGTCCCCCACCCCTTTAATAATCGATCAATCGAAAAAGAAAAGTGGGGGATATCGACAAATTAAGCGATTATCAAAATAATCCTTAGTTGCAGCCCTATACACAAATTTTCACTAGAATCTTTTTTCCCCTCCCACGTCCTGCTGTCACGTCCGTCTGTCTGATACTTTAAACTTGCAATGGAAATTAAAGATAAATTCATCCTCCACAGAGGCAGGGTGGTGGAGGGAGCATAAACAAACAAACAAACAAACAAACAAACCAAAAAATAAATACTTCAATGGTCCCATCCTAAAAGAGTACACTGACTGCTACATCCTCCTCACCACTACTTATTCTGTAGCTGCTATCAGACAAACGAAACAGTCCAACAGATTATGGCTGAGGGCGCATGGGTGGGGATCCTCTAAGCACAGAGAACCACCTGTTATGTGCTGCCACAGTGACAGAAATTGCAAACTAGGAGTTACTTAGTATCAGCGCTGATCAAAGTTCATTCGACGTTCATGCCAATGGTAAGCTTCACCACCAGCTCTACATGGATTCATCGGCACCGCTCAGTATTACTGGTAAATTACTGTCACACGCAAATCATTCTTCCCATTACAGACTGTGCTGACACCCACGGCTTTAGACATCAGGTCACCACCAGACACTAAATATACGGAAATTCCCCCGGCACTCGTCGTCGTTCTGTGTTTGGCATTGTGCCTTGAGATTACTATAAAATTAATCAAATTCAAACACACTGACATTTCATATGACCTGTACATTTATTTGGCACATCTATGCGACACTAATACACCACTAATGGCTACCTTGTCTCCTTAAGTTATGAAAAATATTTTACCATAATTATTAAGCGCCATGACATTTATCAAACGTCACTCAATAAAAAAATGAAACTGATGCAGTAATTTGGCTAAGGAATGCCCAGATATGAGAACCAGCCATTAATGCTCTGCTGATTTTGGATCCTCGGTTGACGGGAAGTGGTCCTTCGAGGTACGAAATGAACCATGTATGAGTACGAACCACAACTCAAAAAGTTAGGTCCAATGGCTGCTGAAACACCGCGAGCAGACCACAGCAGTGCAATGGTTGGCGTTAATACGTTTTCCGTTGGGGAAGACTTTCACGTAACCAAACACACTCAGAACGAAGTGTTTCAGCTACAAGCTTCATCAGGATGAGCTGAACCTGGGAAGGTCAACTTGTGTGTTTGAGAAAGGTTCTACTCGCTTGTCGAAAGGGACAACCTGTCTGAGGGGAAAGACAAAACATCTGTACTGATGAAAAGAACATACCTGGAATGGAGGCAGAGGCAAGTCCCAGGCCAGAGAACAAGAGGAGGAAAAGAAACATAATTAGGATTATCTGCCTGAGTAACAATAATAACGTGGTGACATCCACATGCGAGTTAGTGCTGCGTTCTGCTCTCCATGCACCGCACTTACAGGATGCAGGAAATGCGTCATCAGCAAAAGTACCTCACTCACTCCAAGCGGCAAAGGCCACTGCAAGTCGCTTCTTCCTGCATTCAGTTTCAGTGCACAGCGAAAGTGCAAAAGCAAATATGGCTGTGGGTGTCTGTTTGGGGATGATGTGAGGGGGATATAGGGCTCTTGAAAGAACAAACAGGCACACTTAGGATCGCTACTAAAACACTTTATGGCAAGTAATACGAAATAACCTTGTATTAAAATCAATATCAGAATATTGGATGAAAGGCAATGCAAAATAATCCCGTATCACAAGTGATATCCAATAATATTATATATCATTAACAATAATACAACTGTGACAATAAAGCGTGCACACTGTGACGTTCCGGGGTGTGCGCAGGGCGGACAGAGATAAGAGCAGGCAAAAGGACCCAAGAGACAGGGGTTTTAATTCACACCACAGGACTTAGACACTTTTTATGCCGCGTCTGCCGGAGAGACGCAGACGCAGACCTAAATACACACAAGACGGATCACGAGACTGGCGTGCAGCGGCGCCACACAGGGGGACACAATAGGAGATCACAGGAGGTAATGAGGTGGGCGTGGCACACGAGGGGCTGAGACGGAGCGGACGTCGCTGAACGTGACACACACATAGAAAGTGCAAACTGATATTATTTTTATTGTGATTATAATTAATCCCATCAATGATGAGTGCATACACAGACACTGCAAAGTTGTTCACACTCGGACGTGCCATCATCACCCACCTTCACACACGGACTGGGGAGCCCGTTTCAGTCCTGGCAGGAGACCAACACATGAGACCAACACGCGCCCTGTCCCACGGCTGAGCTCCAACCAACACTGAGATCTCCCCCTTGCTTTATATTAATTTTGGGCGCTGCGTGCAGGCAGGGGACGTGCTGGCCAGGCTCCCCTCCCCCCCCCAGCAATGCATTCTCAAACTTCCAATATTGTCCGAGTAATGATGCTTGCAGTTTCACTCAGAAGTGATAAGTTCCTATAATCAATATGTGCTCCTTACTCCTGAGGATGAGGTAGGCGTCCTACACACACTGACCATAGGTGTGGTTTCAATCAAAGATAATTAGACATGCATCTTTGGGCAATGCTTTAATTTCCTTCTTCCTGCAGTGCTTTCTCTTCTCTTTGAAGACAAGGCGGGTGTCTCGTACGCCGACCAGTGGTGTACAAAACATGTACAACACCGTGTGCAACACTGTTCCCAGTCCCCAGAAAGCCTTTCAAAAACCCAGAAGAACATAGTAAGCGTCCTTGAACAGGGTAAGCACCAGAACAAGGATTCTTTTGTCCAAGATAAGGATACTTTTTCATGAGAAAAACAATTTATCAATTTATATAAGTCTGCGATGGGCTGGCCACCTGTCCAGGGTGGTTCCCTGCCTCATGCCGGTTGCTTCCGGGATAGGCTCCGGACCCCTGCAACCCAGTAGGATAAGCGGGTTGGAAAATGGATGGATGGTATTTATATAAGTGATCAGTATGAAAAAAAGACATACTTATGCAGTTTAACCTTAATACAATAATATTATGGGTGAATCATGGACGACGTATCTGAATCTCAGGATGGTCAGTCCAAACAAGTTCAGAATCAATCCACACCTGAGTTACCTCATATGTATGACGGTAACAGGAGGACAGTGATCAATTCTAGGCAACGTAGTCGTCTGCAAGTTAATCCTAATACATTGTCGTTGCTTTTTTTCTGCCCTATAACCACTTGTTTTGTAAGAGGATAAAGTAATCAAACAAGTATAAAAAATGCACTATATCACGCTTTAATTAGTTCTGTTTGTAACAGTTTGTGCGACTGGTTTTCTAGAACATAATACATGTCCTACAGGCCCAGCAACTACCTGGTCCCACCCAGATCCAAAAAACATCGTGTGTTGTCATCAGAGTAACTATTGTTTTAAATTTTTCAGTATAGCTTAGTTCCATTTTTATTTTATGAAAAATTCTAGTTTTAGTGTTAGTTTTTCAGGTATTATGAGGAAAGCCTTGACTTATACAAGCTGAAAACGTTAGAATGAAAGAATGCATGTCATCAAACACAATTTACAAAACCATTGTTTATTAATGGTCTTATATTGTGGAAAAACTTTTATTCCTGCATAACAAATCATTCACATTGCTAGACCCACAGCAGAGTTTGGCAATTAGCACCAGGAGCTTAAACAAAAGCAAAAAACCTTAAATGTGCTGCAT
This sequence comes from Cyphomyrus plagiostoma, assembly GCA_019775915.2. Taxonomy (NCBI): domain Eukaryota; kingdom Metazoa; phylum Chordata; class Actinopteri; order Osteoglossiformes; family Mormyridae; genus Cyphomyrus; species Cyphomyrus plagiostoma. The sequence continues at coordinate 11,962,988 of JABFEA020000002.1, read as the reverse complement.
TAATAACCAGAATGTTGTGGATTAACAATTTACAACACAGCAAAACAGCTTTAAAACAATCTCCGGGGAAAAAAGTAAAATGCCTTTTTTAAAAACCTTTTTAAAACATGTCATGCATATTAGACTGAATGATAATCATGTCAAAGACCCTCTCCTTGAAAAAAATGATGTCAAAATTAACAATGGACATAAGAATCACTGCCGCTGATGCTCATGCTGCTCCTGTGTCGTGGCACAGCATGTACGAGCATGGAGGCAGGGCTCGCTGTATTTGTGAGGACCTTTTTGATGCTGTGCAGCTGTCTCACTGTGACCTTAAGTAACCACCTTCTCTGTGAGAGCTTCTCAGGTGAACTTTCAAATCAGTGGGATTTTTTTGCCTTTCAGCTGAGTCCCAAAAATGTCACCATCACTCTTCATCATGACACATTCACTTTTGTCTACAAGGTATCCCCATATAGGACTGTGCCACTATCTGCCCGCAACTTAGTACTTTTCATGAAATCTGATTAGTGTCCATTTGCTAGTGTCACTCTCAAGCCGCTTCTGCTGAGTGTCTGCAGTGGTGATGTGCATCTTCATCTCTGAGGCGATGTGATACACATCTCAGTGTATCGTCTACGGTCCAGTAGGTTAAACATACATACGAAGCAACTATTATTGCAACATGATACAATTCACCCTTACTGCGCTGCCTTGGGATTCGACACGATACGACGCAATACGTCGTCCAGCACACCTCCACCCCATCGAGACTTGCGGACAATCGGCCACTAACAGAGAACTGGAACCGGGAGTGTGCTTGAGAAACAGTTTAGAGAGGGGAAATATATCTCAATATTACATTTTTGGTCAGAAATTACTGGTCACATTTCTAAATAATAAAGGCATAGGGCTTCTTCATATATTTAAGTATTTATGTAACCCTGGCTGTGTGCTGCTTTCCACTTGAGAACTCCAGTGGCCAGGCCAGGACCGGGACCCAGCCCTTAGTGACGATCTGCACTGTTCCAGTATGTCGGGGACGTCACGTGACAGGGTGAGGGAGGTGCAGGCCAGGCCCAGGACCCCCCCTTAGTAGCACCCTGCATTATGCTTTGGTATGACATGGTGAGGTGAGGGGGGTGCAGACCCAGGTGTGGAGCGACAGCAGTAATTGCAATGTCAGTCTGACTTCAGGTGTTCTGACCCAGCGGAGAGTGGGGACTGTGTTCGTTACTGTGGGGATGAAGGGAGAGGGGACTGATGGTGAATACCCACACAAGCTGGCTCACAATTAAGCGCCCCCCTGTGGTCTGGAAGTAGAATGACCACAGCAAACATTAATAACACCAGTTGTGAGATAAATACATAATACAACATTAATAAAGCTCACTCTTCTACATTAATAAATCACATTTATAAATTGATGCAGAGATATTAGAAACAATGTATCATGTGTTCAACCTAAATTGTATCCAGTGCAAACTTTTTTAAATCCAGGCAGTTGCATTGTGAACTTTTATACCTGTGCATCAATGCGAATCGCTGAATCTTTCCATCCCTAGTCTGCTCCCTTGTATTATTGCGAGGCGGTAAAAATGAAACGAAAATGAGAAAAAAGCTGATTTTTCCAGTATTCCTATTTAATTTTAGTTGTCACATTTAGTTGTAGTTTTTTTTTTTTTTTTTACTTATTTTTCTGAAAACTTTCGTTTTTATTTTTGTTTTGGTTAACAAAATTTTTTTGTCTTAGTTTTTGGTAGCTATAATAACCACGGTTGCTGTTTATTTTTTGTTCTTCGGAGAGCACTTTGGTTTAATCACAGTCCAAAGAGGTGAGTTCAGCCAACACAAGCCATCTCCAGTAGCAACACATGGTGCTGGCCCACCCCTTCCACATAGGTGGGCTCCACACACGAGACCCATAAGCCACCTCAGCTCAGTGGAGACCCAGTGCCTGATCCATAAAGCTGGCAAACTTCTCCGGTTGACCCAGGCAGAAGGGTGTAAGTTGAAAAAGATCCATTGTCCTTAAGGTATGAGTTAGGTTGCTGGGGAAACAAACAAGATAACATTAGGTAACAAACACCAAAGAATTTAATTCCACCATAAAAAAAGTTCTTGAACATCACCGAACACTGAAATGGGAACTAACAACATGTGACATAACTCAATATTCGCAGAGAGAGAATTCATTCCCTCCTCGGAACACAAAACAGAATATCAAATGGAATTTTTTGTAAAAGAGGACAGACGCTGACTGGGCAAGTGAATAAATATTATAATGCATGTGCCAGTGCTGACAGCAGAGAGGGGAAGTACATCGACATCTCAAGCTGGCCGTGCGCAATACATCGACATCTCAAGCTGGCCGTGCGCAGTACATCGACATCTCAAGCTGGCCGTGCGCAGTACATCGACATCTGAAGATGGCCGTGCGCAGTACATCTACACCTCAAGCTGGCCGTGAGCAGTACATCTACATCTCAAGATGGCCATGTGAAGTACATCTACATCTCAAGATGGCCGTGTGAAGTACATCTACATCTCAAGATGGCCGTGTGAAGTACATCTACATCTCAAGCTGGCCATGTGGAACTTGCGGAACCTAGACTGAACTACCTGAACTATGACAAAAGTAATATAAGCCTGTGGAAACAGTAGCTTTGTTTCTTTGGAAAATACCGCATCAAGACACCATTAACTGGTACAACAAAGGACACAAACTAACCCAAGTACGAAACTAATTTAGAAATTTCCAATATTAACTACCCCAGAAAATATTTCTAGCTACACCTTTGAGTAAAGTACTAACCCTGCGACCCCCACGTGAAAGCTCTCTGTGTCTGTGCAGATGCAGTAGGCTCATGTGCACCACTGTGTGTTGAGCGCCACCCTAGTGGACACTGACCTGCAGGTACAGTACAGCAAGTGAGAGTCTGCATGCAGCTTGCGGGCCAGCTCCAGCTGGTGATTGTCCATCAACCGGTCATTGACCACCACAAGAAGGGGCCGTCCGGCTCCCAGGGCCTCCAGACAGCTTCCTGCTCCTGGAAGAAGTAGGAAGCCATTATACGGATCTAAAGCAAAGTTCGATCCCCGTAAACAAATCTGCCATTTCATCTGCTGAATTAGCCATGTATGAGACGACAATTATTCATCAGTTCCTCTCATGACAACCCTAAAAATGTCCATAGGTCACATACTATAAAACAGGGGTCATCAACTATATTTGTCAGAGGGCCAGAGTTTTACCAGACAGTCTCCTTGGGGGCTGGACCCCCAAGAAGAAAATCAAATAAAAATCTAATTTTGGCTTAACATTATGTTTAATGTTTATACTTTTTCCATTTCATTACAAAACTGAAGGCATTTGATATTTTTATTGGTTATTTTAATAGTGTGGACCACTATTTTCTTTTTGATCCTCACACTTTTGGAATCCAGTCGCGGGCCGGATTGAACGGCTCAGCGGGCCGCCAGTTGATGATCAGTGCTATAAAATATGGCAGCCACCATTTTATGCAGGAAATAAAAGAAAAGAAAAAAAATTGCAACCCAGTGTTCACTACAAAACACTAAGAGTGGTCCTATATCTGATACACAAAAGCGTACACATACAAAAAATCTTACAAATATTACTGATTGATTGATCGCATACGCACTTAAAGATGATTATTTTCCTTGAGTTCACCTGCATGGCTGATAACCAAATCGGCCCGCTGAATATCGCCTGCAATGGAATCCTTGAACCGGAAAGCCTGGAGGGTCAACCCGGGACAGCTGTCTGGGCCGGGCAGAATGGAACCGCGCCCCACCTGCAGCACCAGCTCCTCATAACCGCGGGCTACTAAAGCCTTAGGAGGGCCGTCAAGAAGGGAATATTACATAAGAGTAAAGCAATGCGTCACGTTAATCTAAACATCTCCATAGTTACCACGGTATTTAGAGTATAAGTGGAAGTTTGAAAAGAGACATTATAGCCGCGAAGCATTCTAAAGAACCTCTCAAAATGCCGATTAAATGATTGTTGTCAGCAGTTTAACTAACACACTCGTACTTTCGGACCAAAACCAGGCAGCCGGATTATCCAGGCGGTACCTGAATAGCCTCCTGCGAAATCACACTGGCTATCAGGTCATCGAAACTCGTCGTCCCCACAGTAACGAACACAGTCTTCATAGCAGTTGTGTGTTGTCAGTATATGGAAAACGTATGGTTGTAATGAAGAGTGTAGAGGTACAAATTCATTGATTTTAGTCGTCGCTGTCGCCGACTGCATTCTTCTTCTCGATTGTCCCATTGGGTTAAAAGTGCTTAAGCGAAGTATCGCCACCTATGGGGCGGGAGGTAAAACCACCTCGAGCGTCTTGTGATTTGACTAGTGATGTGCGTTAGTATCAAGCGGAAATGTCATTTGAAGTGAAAGTCATTTTACATAAAACCAGTGCTTGAAGTGGGAAAAAATAAGTGCAGGAACTCTAATTTTCTGACATTTGACATTTGTGCGGTGAAAAAA
>JABFEA020000002.1:11936011-11950550 GCA_019775915.2 Cyphomyrus plagiostoma | reverse complement strand
CCCCCCCCCCCCCCCCCCCCCCCCCCCCCCCCCCCCCCCCCCCCCCCCCCCCCCCCCCCCCCGCCACCATCCCATGCTGAAGACTCTTTCTCAGCAGCTTCCTGTTTTGGAACTCGGGCCCCCACTCAGGATGCTGCATTTTCCTTCTCCTCCTTCCCCCGGTATTCCCCACTCTCCTGTCCCAACACCGGCAGCTCACGCCATGTCCCCCCGGGGCCCTGACGCCGAGGCACGGGGGTCCCTCACACTACCGCCTGGCCACCTGACAGGTCTATATAACCACAGACAAAGCAGAGACTAAAAAAAGGTTAAAATGTCATTCGTTACTTCAGGCTGACTGAAGAGAGCACATTCAACGGTTTGGACACCATCAAAAAAAAAATCACAAGTGTTAATTTTTCCTCCGTATTTTGGCGGCATCCAGGTGTCACCGGGCGAGATTCCCGTCCAAGCTCTGAGCGAGGCTTCCAGTTCAAGTTCGGGCTGTGGAGCCCATATATCTGACAAGCTGGACCCAAAGCTGGCGATATTGATGGTCGCCGCCTCTCACCTGAGGGGGAGAGCCGACAGAGGGCGAGGCTCTCACTGCACCACGCAGGCTGTACAGCACTGGTCCTGCTTCTCGGGCAGCGTGGCGTAGTTCATCTGCCGGACGATCTCAGCGAACAGCTCGTCCACCATGGTCTTGCTCTTGGCCGAGGTCTCGATGAAGGGGCAGCCCCATTCTTGGGCCAGGTGCCGCCCGTCTGCGCCCGCCACCTCCCTCTCCGCCTCCAGGTCCACCTTGTTGCCCACCAGGATCAGCGGCACCTTCTCGAAGCGCTTAACGCGGACGATCTGGTCCCGCATAGGTCTGATGTCCTGGTTGGTGGAGAAAGGGTTATTATAAAGAAATGAAATCATAGACAACACAGTCTATAGTACCTCAGGATAGTAAGGCATGCGCAGACTGCTATAATATACAGGGTAAAACATTGAATACTGACACAGCACAGATGACAGGGACGACCTGGTTGAAGCTAAGTGTATACTGCCTCGGCACTTTGCACCAGAAGCCACTTGGGGTGGCTTCGACCCTGGACCACACTGGGCGACAGGTTTCAGAGCCATCCTCCCCCACCCCTCATACGGTTTGCATTCACGGCAGCCAACTTCTCCCTCGCACAATGCAAACGTCCGCCGCTTCCGTTACATAAAACACATGCTCGTTTTAGGGTAATGTCAGTACAGACAATGGGACCGTGACATTTAAAAACGCGTCTGATTTTCCAGAGTGGCACAATTCGTCTTTAAAATCAGGATGTTAGCAAGCCAAATATTTACGTGCAGAGAGCCGCAGTCGCGCTGCATTTACACCGCATATAGAAGCTCATTTCAAAGTGGCGCCGCACAGGATGCGTCCGTGGCACGTCGCTGTGCAATTAAAGATGCTGTGAAGTCTAAAAATTCTAATAAAACAATTTACCTGGAATGACTGCTGGTTGACGAGACTGTAGACCAGGATGAAGCCCTGTCCGTTTTTAATGTACAGATCCCTCATCGAAGCGAACTGCTCCGTCCCTGCGGTGTCGAGTATTTCCAGCACGGAGGGCGACGAGTCCACCTCGATCTCCTTCCGGTAGAAATCCTCGATGGTCGGGTCGTATTTTTCAATAAAAGTGCCAGTAACGAACTGCACGGTCAGCGCGGACTTGCCGACGCCGCCGCTGCCGAGGACGACCACTTTGTACTCCTTCATTGGGCTGTTAGGGGCTCCGGCGGGCAGGTCAGTCAGCTGGCCGCTTCCGATCACAACGACGAAAAAGAAGATTAAAAAAACTTAACCATAGTGAGCACCCGATGGCCCCGGGAGAAAACTACCCACACCGAAAAATAACTTGAGTCGAGTGCCCGTATCTGTGATGCGACGCTTGGCCGCCAAGCCGCATTGGAAAAGAAACAATTTTAAAGAAAGACCCCCAAAGTCTTGAAATGGACCGCAAATCGCACGACCCCGCGCTCCATGTTCGTTCCAGACGCCCTACTGCACGACACCAGTCTGCAGCCGCAGCATGCACATGCCTGGACAAGCACCGAAAGGCTGGGGCTGGCGGGCAGCGAAAGGCACGGGTCGCCGCCGGCTCAGCGCTCGGCGTCCGGTCTGCACACTGGCACTAGACGTCGCCTGCTCCGGGCTTTTCCGTACCATATGCACAGAGTGACCGTGTAAACCGTAGCACTTATATTAACTGCATCTAGCCCGTATAGCGAAAACACCAACGGACGTGGCTAGAGGGAGACGTGCGCTACTCTCCGTGCCGGCTGTGCCATCCCCAAGACACCTCCCTTTTCCTGGCTGATTTAGAGAAGGTGCCTGTCTCTGCTCTTAACGTCAGCTGTGATTTGATCCTCAGTCCTTTATCATTACGGCAGATCCCCGATAACGCTGACAGTGTAATAGCGCTCAGATTATCCTCCTCTCCCTCTTTTTTTTAATTCTTGAGCCTCCGTCTTACTATCCGAGATACCAAGGCGCTCGCCTGCAATCACAGCGGCGTAGAAGCAGAACACCGTCACGTCAATTAGCCCAAGTCCGAACAATAAAAGGAGGATTATATTACGCTCATGCTCTCAATACCCTAGTGCAACACCCCAGCCGGCTCCATATTAATCAGAAGGAAATTCTTATCTTTTCTTCACGTATACGGAGTGCAACTGCAGCCCGAAAAGAAGGCCACGAGACCGCGGCAGCTCTCTGGTTTGATTGGCGGAAACGCCGAAATTTCGTACACGTCATCGGGTTTGGGGCGGGGCTTGAGGACACGTAGGAAACTGCCCTCGTGCCTAGGTGCGGTATTCTTGGTGTGTTATGTCTGCGGAAGTCTGCTTGGCGTTTCTTCTTTTTTCTCTTTCCTTAGATAAAATACGAAACCATCACAAATATACCACGAATCGATCTACGGGAAAACATTTTGGTGTAACAATTATTATTAACATGTCATTCAAATGATGACAGCAAACCACCAGAACTCATTATCTAAAGAAATTTGAGCTCTAACTAGTTACAACAATATTCGTGCACAGCATATTTAGTTCCCAGTTGTCGCAGTGCCCCGAATCCCAGACCTATAAAATAATTTTGTTTAATAGTAATTCCTGTGACACCAAGGTTTACCTCAGATTTTGTCATCAACGCTAACTTTAGCCACCAGTCGGCGCTAAAGTAAATTAAATTTAAGTGCTTTGCGTTAGCATTAGTGACTAACGCACGTTTTACTGCCAACTCTCACGCGTGTGGCGTGACACTCACGCTTTCAGACTATCGAGATCACATAGTAAATCTTATTCTGTAATCTAATCTATATTATCCTATTATAAACCTATAATTGGCTATGTCAAAAGTTTAGATACCACTACGAAGCCCTAAGCATAATAGAAAGGATTCACTGCATACAGACAATCTCAGGATAGCTATTACTTATACAAGCCATCATCTGCTGTAACCAGCATTTAAGATGATGAACTTGATTATACATCTCTTTGGCCAGCTGAGGAAACGAACATTCCTTGATTCTGGGACGGTGATGTCATTGGTGTATTGACTCACGCAAGCTCGCTTATCGGACGCACTCATTAGCCCTTTAATGGGCTGAGAGGACCCTGGAAATGCAAAGAAATTCATCCTACCTCTTTACGGATAAGCTACTTAGTCTTGGAAGTAGACCTTTGGGAACGGTCATTAGGAGCGCAGCCGAGAATGGGTGATTCTTCAGACCTGGTTGCCTTCTTCCCTTCATTGCCTGAGCAGCGCTGGAAACCAGTGCTCTGCTTCTCGTACATTCACCCATTTGTTAGCCAATGGGATCTTTATTTTCCGACAAGTATTGTCTCTGAAATACTCAAGGTGAGAGGCAGCGACCATCAATCTCGTACTTTACACACAAGTGTGAAAGGGGCGGGAAGATACCCCAATAGTTGACGAGTACCCAGGTCAATGTAAACTACACACTGAGCGGTTGTGATTTTTGAGCTGTAGGTGGCGACAAACATCCAAAAAAGTTTGTTTTCAGAGAGGAAAAAGGGAGTTTCCAAGCACGTCCGTCCATCCATCCATCCATCCATGCAATGCTTAGTCAAGTCAGGGTCACAAGGAAGCACATACATTTTTAATAATTTAAATAGATGCAACAATCTATATTTTTAGTTTTGTACAATGTTAAATATCTAAACAGCCAAGCTAATGACTATGAGACCCAGAACTGGAGTAGGGAGGGTTCATGATTTACAAATCAAGTCAATATAGATGTAACATATTGATAATTTCCTAAAATATGGACAGATCACTGGCTCAGTGGGCTGGACTGCATCTCTAGGTTTGTGGGTCTTGGCGTGGTTCCTGGTCCTGGTTTTGTCGGGGACTCTGCATATTCTCACATGGCTGTCCTACATATACTCCAGTTTCCTGCTGTAGCATTACAACATTGAGCATAGTGTGTGACTGTGCGTGAGTGTTTGCCCTGTGATGGACTGGTACCCTGTCTGCGGTGTCCACAGCCCTGTGCCCTGCACTTCTGTACTCACCATCGCCTTGTGCTGAAAAACTGGTTATGGAAAAACAAATGTGTGGAAATTTCTTTTTTTCCCCCCATTATTTAACATGATGTTATTAAATAATGACATACAATGCTCTACAAGCTGAACAAAGAACATCACTAAGGAACCAATGCGTGGGAATTTCTTAAAATGTGTCTGTGTGTGTGGGCAGGTGGATGGCATCAAAATGGTGCTTCTCCCACATACAACTGCTAAATATCTGATATGTTTCCATGGTTTAGTTATTTCCATGTGTAGACATTTCAGGGCATTGAAGCTCACTCAATTGCAGTGAAGTTAAGATCCACATTTTATGCTTTCTTTTGTGACGTAAGCCTGGAGTTCACATACAAATCACGAATATATATATATATATATATATATATAAAAAAATGCAAATATGCAAAAGAACAGAGAGTACAAGTGTATATACATAAGCCTTAATTAAATAAGGATAGTAAAAGCAACTACACAAAATGACACAATTTTAAATATATGTTTTCAGTATACACTGCATTTCCATTGCGAGTATCCGATTTGATTACACTGAATATACAGGGATTTTGGTGCCAACGATGTCTGAACAGTTTTATATTAAGTTTATGGTGCTGATTGAGAATATGACTTCGGTTTTACCAGATTGACTCTAGCTTCTGAGATATTTAATAGTTAATTAATGAACGCAACATGTTTGAAAAAGCATTCAGAATATTTTTGTTTAAATTACAACTAGTAAGTAAACAGTCTAACATCACACAAAAAAGAAATAAAAAATATCTAACAGCGACAAAAAAAAAGTTGTGTGTGATTTGATCAATTAATATAATATTAATTAGTTATTAATTGTTAACGTCAGTGCTTCAAAAAAAAGTACAGTGGCTGGTTGAAAAAGACGACTATTGTCTACAAAAAGACGACTATTGTCTACAAAAAGACGACTATTGTCTACAAAATGCGATACAACCTTTGTAAAAAAAAAAAAGTCATCAAACTGGCAACAATGGGCTCTAAAGCCATTGACTCACATAAAAGGGGAGAGAAGTAGAAGCGTTTTGTTGACAGTCAGACAACAACTGTCCCCATTCAGTTTTTGGCCAGTCCAGCAAGTACAACCTCTACAGGCAGGCCTACACCCGCTTTGGCAGTGTCTCAGGATCCCCTGACAAGCAATGTCTTCAGTACATTCTCCTCAACCGACACACTGAAAGCAGAAGTACTATGGGCTTTGCAAACGGTTAGCTGACATCACTCCTATACGTCCAGTGATGACATTCACACTGTGTTAAGCAACTGTAGGAAGTTGTGGCCTACATACCGTTCACAACTCATTCAAGACTGGTTTTGAAGTGTGGATGGTGGAGAAAGTGCTCACTACATTTTCTTTTCCAATCTGCAGCAGCTAGAAGAGAGCTGCAACATTGTCCTTAAGACTCCCTCTACCTTTCTGGAGCCATCGGTGGCTTGAAAATTTGCCAGGGACATCTTCTTTTGACTGTATTTTTGAAGCCTGAATGGATCCCCTTTTTTTGGCCAAACTACATTTTTTTCATGGCTCTATCATGAGCATTTCAACCATTTCTGGCTAAATACCAGACAGGTGTTCCCATGATGCCCTTCCTTTGGAAGGACCTGGCAGATTTGATCTGGGTAAATATTCACCACCACAGTAACAACAGCAATAAATGAACACGCAAACATGCACACGTGAACTTAACTCTAATTTTATTTTCAGACTCTCCTTTAACGCTTCATCATTCATTTCATTACATAAGACACTGTTAAACAGTCAAAAGACAGACCAAGAGCTATTGCTTTTGTTATCACACACAAGTCGCACTGGGTGAATGCATCATTTTCATGGATGTCCATTATCTCAAAAACTAGAACAAATTCAGCAAAAGTAATGGGATTTTTGAATTCAGAACCTTCAAAATCCATTAAAAAAACCTTGGCACCTGAAATTTTTTTGTAGACCTGTGTTATTCAATTCAATTCAGTTTCATTTGTATAGCACACTTTCACAACATTACATTGTCTCAAAGCGCTTTACATTATCCCTGCCCAAAAACTTCAGACCTCTAGGGTTCAGGGTTCACTGTGGAAAAAGGGACTTAAAGGGGACTGTATTATGAAGCTGAAAGTGAAGACTTCAGATTTCTACACGAAAATGCATTGGACCAACCACACAACTGCCCATTAATTGACTATCATGAACATTTACAGGCCAGGGCAGTCATGATCTTCAATGAACAGTCATGAACATTTAAAGGTTACTGATGATCTTCTATGGAAAGTGGTTAGCCATTGTAGGGCAGTAATGAGTTTTCATTGGATAGCAAGGGGTTTTCAAAGAGGAGTTAAGCCAAGATACCAATACAGGCTTTCAAAGAAATATGGAAGAGGATGTCTTCTTCATTTCGTAACCTTACTATTTCCTCATGGTTCTGCATTTTAAAGGTGTTGCAGAAAGAGTGAGGAGTGACAGAGGGAGAGGGATAGATAGAAAGAGAGACCTGTGATCTCCACTGCCACTGAATGACAGAAAAGAGGACAGAAACAGAGAGGAAATAATTTTCACTGGACGCTTTGAAGTTGCATACCTGGTAAGAGAGTTTGTGTACTGTGTTCAGTATAACTCATTGATAGAGTTAAAATGAGAATTGGTAATGCTACCCAACACTGTACTACAGTGTGGTTGATTTATGAATTAACAGAGAATAATCATGAACTTTAATTATTAGCATTGAGAATTGGTAATGCTACCCAACACTGTACTACATAAGTGTGGTTGATTGATCAATTAACAGAGAATAATTATGAACTATAGATGCAACATATTAGTGTTCGCTATTTTGGAAAATAAGTCTTTGTTTTGTATACAATACAAATGTTTTATAACATAACCCCTGACCAAGATAAACAGCTACAAGTTAGGGTGGCTGATAAATAGTTTGAAAAGATTGTTGCAATAGTAGATAACAGAAGAGTCACTGTGTTAATATGTTGTCTGTGCAACCTTTAGTTCCTCAGTGGTCGTGACATTTAGGAAAAGTGGCTGACTTCAGAGATTAAATCGTTTCAAAAACGTTGCATGATGGAACCTTAAATTCCCAATTTATTCTGTCGGACAGAAAGCGGCTTCGAAAGCCTTTACGTGATGCAAAAACCCAGCTTCTACGGTTGTAGCCCTAACTGGAAATTCTCTTTAAAGTGTTTTATAAATATTCCAATATAATTGATTTTTAATGCATTTAATCTATGCATATTATTTATACTAATACCATAAATCTCTTGTGGAGTTTGAAGGTCCGTAGCCTAGATGTACGTGAACTTTTGGCCTTAACTCTACTTCTATTTTGTTATTAATTTTTTTAAGTGCATGTGGTCAGGTAGGGAGAAGTTAGCATGCAAGATGGAGCAACATGCTCTATTGCCTAAGGACTGGGACACTCTTCACTAACCTCTAAATAACAGAAGTAACGGACCATGGTTGTGTGATTGCAGTTGTACCTCTACTTCCCTCTGAGTGGCGCTGTTCTCCCATCCCGTCCTACAGCCATGTCGTCTGGGGGTTTCGCCTCTGTGTTCTACAGTGAGCCAGGGGTCCTGGGTCTCCTGGCCAATGTGTTCAGTGCCTCCTATGTTGCCCTGCAAAACTTTGCTCACTTGGGGACGGGCAAGCCAGCCCTTGGTCTGGAGAACACGCTGGCAGGTGAGGTTTGAGCTGTGCGCCGTGCATCATTAAGATCAGCCCGTTGATTTTTCCCTACTGTACTCCTATCGGACACGGTCCAGCTTGACTGAGGTTCCGCCCACTTCCTCCAGCCCAGTTCACATCATGACCTGCGATTTCCCCCAGCAGAGGAACAATTTAATGTAATTTAGCGGTGGGGGGGCTAATGATTGACAAAAAACTTTATTGCCCAAGCCTCAGCATTAACAGCCATCTTTGGTGCTCAACTAACACATTATGGGATAGTGAGTGGAGCAGCACTGGGAGGAAAACTACACAAAAAAACAAAATTGTATAGTCAGTGTATATTACAATATCCTCAATTTATACAAACACGAACATTTCTACCATGTACCATTATATACACAATATATATTTTATACAGCCTTTAAACTCTTGCCTGTTTATACAGCTGGAGAGTGTTACCATGTGATACCATAACAGTGCTGTGTATTTGGTATCAGTGAACGGCAACTTCATAGAAATAGAGTCTCTAACCGCCCGAATTCAGCTAGCTGCTTGCTTCCAGGTGTTGTGTGCGATGCCTGTGCAGGTGTGGTATCGGCTGGTGCCCACGACCAGGTGTGTAGTGTGGGTGACTCACACCTCCGTGTCCCTGCTCCTCAGGTGTGCACCTCATTCTGATCGGGGGCCTGGTTCAGCTGGTCGCCGGCCTCATGACCTTCCGCAAATACGACCATCTCTCGGGCACCACTTTCGTGGCGTTCTCCGCGCTGTGGGGAAGCTACGGGGCCACGCGGCTGGCGCTGGGCTCTTGGGAGATCGCGAGCTCCGGGGTGAACGTCAACAGCACCACGAAGGCCATCGGCGGTTTCACAAATTCCACAGCCTTCCAGAACATCAGCGCGACCCAGCCGCCCATCGTGGAATCGGCCGTGGCGGGCATGGTGCCCTATATCGCCGTAGCCTTTATCGTCACCTTCTGTTCAGCCACGGCCAACTACTTGATGCCGGTGGTGTTTGGCGCCATCACAGTTACGCTGGTGATGGAGGCCATCGGCCTGAAGGCCACCGTCGCCCTGGGGGTGGCGGGGGCCCTGCAGATTGTGATCATGGCGGTGGGTCTGTACAGCGCCGCCGCCCTGCTCCTCAAAGGCATCTACCAGCGGCACGTCCTCCCCGGGTTCGGCAACGCGCCGTTCGACGTGCTCCTGCTGGGTGCCGCCATCAAGTCGGCCGAGAGGAAGCAGGCAAGGAAGGCCGGCGAGGAGGACGAGGAGAAGAAGAAGAACAGCAAGTACGCAGAGCCTTTCGCCCTGGGCAACATGGCCGACACGGTGGCTGCCGCCATCCTCGCCTTTCACAGCTTCGGCTACCCTGCCTCCTTCCAGGTGGGGGCGCTGTGGGTCAGCATCAATGCCGTGGCCCAGGTGATAGCCAGCTACTACGCCTGTCTGCGCGGGGACGCCTTCCACTGCAGCAAGTTTGGGCTGCACTGCACCTTCTGGCTGGTACTGGCTTGGGAGGGGGTGGTGTCCTCCAGATTCCTGCCGACAGCCATGGGCCAGGCCCGGACCGGCCAGCTGGGGGGCTGGTTCTTCCTCCTGGCGTCGCTGTTGCCATGCCTGCTGTCGCTGTGCCGCGACCGGGCCGAACTCTTGCACAACCTGTTGTTTGCCCTTGTCACGGTGGCGGCACTGCCCCAGGTGCCCAGTCACGCGCGGGGCCCCTTCCTGGGGGTGACCCTGTGCTTGTATGCCACCTTCAGCCTTGGCCTGTCGTTCATCAGTTTGGTCAACTCCATTGCCGAGAAGATCCTGATCCCCAGGGGCACTCGACCCCTCACTGCTGGCAAGTTGCAGGAGGTGCTGTTCGGAATTAAGCGTTGCTTGACCCCCTACCCTGCCCCAGTGCCCCCTGCCCCTGCCTCCCCCAGCCAGCTCTCTGCACGCCTGCCAGACACCCTGTTCTTCCTTTGCAATGGGCTGGCAGCTTGGGCGGCACTGGTCACGCCCTCCACTAGCCTGGCACAGGAGATGCTGGTGCTGCCCGGGATCCTGGTCCCTGGAACGGTGATGCAGCTGTATGTAGCGCGTCTGCAGGTGCGAGGAGGCCGTCGGTTTGGGCTCACGGTGCCCTTCTGCTATGCAGCCATCTGGTCCACCTGGGCTTGTCTCAGACTGGCAGGTAACACATTTCTTTTATCTACACAAGGAGTTCCCAACCCATGGTCTATGGACCGGTACCACTCTTGTACAAGTATTCCACCAGGCTCTGGGAGTACAGTCAGCTCTCAGAATTGGCGTGGAACGAAAGCCAGCTTAGCCAACCAGCAAGTGACTATCTGCAAGCCCCACCCAGGGCTGAAATGTTTCGCTTACAGCCTGCCTCCCCCCCCCCTCAGGTTCCCCTGTGGGTGTCACCATGTTCTCTCTTCACGCCCTTACTGCCGCAGCTGTGTCCTTCCTCGTCATCAACCTTTTCATCATTATTATCGGTGAGATCCTCTCTGCCGCTCCCCTCAACTCCCCCGTTAATGTCGTCGGGCGGCACGCCTAGAACGAATGACCTTTGACCCCTCCCGTGCGCTCCTCCTCCCTACAGCGGCTTACAGCACAGTGGTTCTTCTGGTACTTGCTCTGACCATGGAGGGCCTGATGATCTGCTTCCTCCTTTCCACCTTGGACAAGCCCAGCTTTGATGCAGAAGGTCAGACTCGCCCCAACCACCTCCGACACAGGGAAGTGTCCAGGATACAAGCCAAAATAAACCAATTTTCTTTATCCATTTAGCAGTTTAAAGGGAGGTTAAGTCACCCCCTAACCTAAATCACTATTCCTTTGCTTAATCTTTTGCTGACAGTCCGTTGCCATTTCACGCCCGGCCAAGCACCACATAGCAGAAAAGGCCATTCTAACAGCAGATAATGCTGCCGCCAGCTCTTCTTCACATCTCTCCTTCGTCCCACAGCTGGCCTCCTGGCTTTCTTTGGTGTGATGTGTCTTTATGGTGCCACTGCATCCCTGACCAATAACGTCTTCGAAAAGAACCTAATCCCACTGGGCCCCAGGGTCATCAAGGTCAGCAGAAAGTCGTTATTTATATTATTTATCAATATCAATATCAATTTATTCCACTTAGTCAATTATTCCAGTATCACCATTAAACCACAAACACATACTATTCATTACAAACACTCCTTAAGTGAAAAGGGGAAGAGGAAGAACATCAGCCTTGTACGTCCTGCCCCTTTCTCAAATTACATATGGCCATACACATAAACTAACCTACAAAATAAATTGCAAACACTATCACTCCATCTCCATTATTAACTCATAAACTTCATAAGATCTTATATAATTTTTTCTTTGTAAAGTTTTTTAAATTGATTAAGTTGAACATTTTTTCAAATCATCATGTACAGTGCCTTGCAAAAGTATCGAATGCCCCTTAAAATGACCAGACCTGCCTGAATTATGAACTATGCATGCACATATTTTTCCTGTCAGCATTTTTATTACATACTCATAGGCTCTCACAGTATATGTCAAAATCAATTTGTCATCAAAACTTTTAAAGAAAATCAAAAACTTAAATTCCATTTTCATAAGTTTCCAACCCTTACACATCGGCATTTGCAATAACAGCTCTAATTAGACGCAAGTAGCTGCCTGATTTTTGCCTTGTTAAGTCGTTTTTGTCCATTTCTCATCGCAGACTCACTCCAGGTCCCCCGGCTTGGGTGCACGTTGCTTGGTGACAGCAGTGGCTTCTCTCTGTGATTCGCAACTGCAAAACTGAGCTCCTTTAAATCATTGTCCTGCTGAAATGTGTTTTCCCCAAGCTTCAGTTATTTTTTCCCAGGTTGAATGGGGTTTTCTCTCCTTGCATTTTGTTTCATCCAATCTGAAAGTCTCTCCAAGGGTAGGGAAACTGCTGGGCGGGGCGTTATCAATGGTGGAGGTCTGTTGTATGACAACAGTGTCCTTGGTAAGGGAGTCTTTTTAATCTGTCTTTTGCCTCTTTCAACCTGGAGCTTCCAGAGCAAAGGCATCAAAAACGTATGCAAAAGGCATTTTTCAGTGTTTGGATTTTATTCAAAGGTTTGCCGACCAATTATTGATCTTGAAAATTTACAGTGAGAGACCGTGTTTGCAATAAAAACACTGACAGGGAGAATATGTATATGTATCATTTATAATTCGGGCAGACCTGGTCATTTTATGGGGCGGTCAGTACTTTTGCAAGGCACTCTATTTGCATCACTTGGGGGTGTGACTAAGCATTTTAAGTCACATTTACCCATCTACTGATTCATGGTGGGTATTTTTTTTTATTGAGTGACACCAGAATGCATCCTGGGATCTGAAGTGGGTAAATAAACGTTTCAGCCATGGCCTTACGTTAATGACACGTAGGTGTGTTTTCCGACCAGTCATCAAAGCCCAAGGCCGTCTGTGGGACAGATCCTCCTTGTCCCTGCCCGACCTCTGAGAAGACCAGCGGCCTGCGGACCATCGCGGACATCCTGGGCCGTGGGGGTGTGTGCGGCATCCCATCGGACACGGTGTACACGCTGGCGGCTTCGTGCAGCCACCCCTCAGCCATCCAGCGCATCTACAATATCAAGGTGTGGATCCAGTCACCGTTCCCATGGATACACATCATGCTTACCAGAAGCACCAATAGATTCTGTTCCCCACCATTGTTTCCAAAAACTAGCCGTCGAAATAACCGAGATATCAGACACAGTTGTGGCGTTTATTGCCAAAGCGAGAGTATGAATGGAACTTCAGGGGTTCGATCCCACACTGCTGCCATGGGTGATGAAGCGCTTCTTTGCTGCAGGAGAGGCCAATGGAAAAGCCGATTTGCCTGACGATCGCCAACCTCAAGCAGCTGGAAGCTGTTGCCCCGCCGTTCAGCCCCCTGCTGTGGGAGTTCATGCGGCATGTGTATCCGGGTGGCATCGGCTGCATCGTCCACAAGGGACCATGGCTGCGCAAACTAGGTATGCGTGGCAGGACCAGGTCGGAGAGCCAGCTGTCAGCAGGCTGCAATCGTGCCAATGGTTTACGTTACAGTTTGTAGGAATGGGGAAGCTGGCAGTGAAGCAGAACCAAAGCATTTCAACACGATCTGCTACTGTTGCAGTCAAACCACAAGCCCCAACCAGCACCCAAATCTCTCCCCACCAACCTACTGCAGGAGTTGGCGAGGCCTACGACTATGTGGGAACCAAGGACTCAATCATGATCCGGATTTCGGACCTGACGGTGACGTGCCACCTCCTGAGCATGACGGGACCACTGGCCATCACTTCCGCCAACCCCAGTGGGGAGCCGGACAGTACGCACCACGACATGGTCGTGACGTGAGTCTGCAGCCCTGACATGCACCCCGGCGACCTGCAAAACATTGCCTGCTTTGCATTCTTACAGTGATGCCCAGCATTAGAGCTGGAGGAGATATCCGCTCTGGTGGGACAGGGATTATTGCCGGGATAACTCTCTCGGCCACTCTCCCCAGGCGTCTCGCGGACAAGCTGGACGGCGTGCTGTGCGACGGAGACTCCACCGAGCTGGTGTCTTCCACCGTCGTTATCTGTACGAAGATTGACGAAGGTTGGTAGACATCTGCTCCACCCGAATGCCTTCACGTCCCACTGGCGCTCTACGTGACAGTCTGCTTCCTCTCTCCCCAACAGGGAAGCTCTCCTTCCTCAGGGAGGGGGCAGTGCCAAAAGACAAGGTCCTACAGATCTTCGAGAAGGTTAAAAGCAAGGTGGCTGCCACGCAGAATGCCTGAGAGGTGCGACTGCGTGTGTAGGGACACCTGAGGAATCGCAAGACACTTGACACACCAAGGCATGGACATAAGGTGCTGGGACACATACACACACAGAACCAGGAAGTCACAGCACAATGAACTGCCAACCTGTAGCTAAGTCAGTACTTTCTTGAATTGGCGAGAAATGTTTACAGTGAAGACTGCAGTATGCATTCAGTTCAGGATCACAGATCTTGCATTTAGATAAATGAAAGTGAATTTTTTAGATTTCATCTAGATGTTCGTGCTCATACAAGCTCAGTGTTTTTTTTCCTTGAACAGAAATGCATTGCAGAAATGTTTGCTGCCACTTCCTCCTGTAGCACAGTAGTATGAAGTTGCTACATCAGTAGCTTTTGTCACTGGCCTGCTGGTGCCTGTATTTAATGTTGCAACCAGAATTTTCTGTTTCCTAGGAAAAAATGCACCCCCCCCCCCCCAATT
>JABFEA020000002.1:11875157-11895004 GCA_019775915.2 Cyphomyrus plagiostoma | reverse complement strand
GGATACAGCCACTTTACCCGTGACTTCACAGGATACAGCCACTTTACCCGTGACTTCACAGGATACAGCCACTTTACTCGTGACTTTACTCGGAGTAAACCACCCGGTTCACGCTGCCCCCTTCCAGCTTCCAGCAAAGATGGCTCATAATACTCACAACCTTCTACAACACACAAAAAGTGATGATTCACTCCCGTAAGCCCCTGGCTTCAAAGGACACGAACCGATTAACAGCCAAGCTTCAAAACCCAAGATACCAGGCTGCTTTCGAAACAGGAAGCGGTTTGGCAGGTAACGAGGCTAAATCCAGGTTGCCGGATTAATAATAATCGGCGGCTTTATCGCCCGCGAACAGCAGATGTTTCCACGGTTAACAAACTTTGAAGGTGACCCACGAGTTGCAGGTTGGTGGTCCAGGCAGGAAGCAGCATATGATCTGAAGCCAAATGAAAACAGGAAGATGAAGTCCACATACCAGTCTGTCGAGAGTGGTGCCGGCGGCGGTGGTGGGCCGTGCCTCCGGGCTGTACGGCCGGAAGCGGCCAGTGTAGCCGACCTCACTCACGGCACGCCGGGATCGGAGGGTCGTGGCTATTTTGGGTTGACCACACCCCTGGAACACCTACCACGATTCAGAGGAGGGAGGTTGGTCAATAAGGAGATCGTTAGGCACGAACAACACAAACCTCAGTATCAACCCCCCCACCCATCGACATCGTTTACAAACACATCTGTAGCAATACATGGTTAACCACCCAATCAGGCACTGCCAGCACACTTTGGCCACTCCCCCCACTTCCATTTTGGTTTGAGCCAGGCCTTTCCTGACACCATTCGCCCAAGACAACAGGGATAATGGCCACTGGGAACTGGAGGCACAGGCTGACCTTTTGCGACACTTGCATGCTGTTCTCCTGCATGTTCATGATGGCATCGGAGATCTTCACGTCGATCGGGTCCATCACCGACTCAAAATTAAACGGCCCCTCCAGTCTCTCTGCCAGGCTCAGCATGGCATCTGGAAGTTAAAAGGACAAAGATGTATTACAATTTTACCCTTACCACTACTCAGTGTCAGAAAAATCAAGTCATCCGCCATTGCTGCTGTTCACCACAAGGGGGAGGCACAAAGACATCATTTACCTGCACTTTGCCATCCACCAACCATGTATTTTCACAATATTTAATATATGCTTACACTAAAAAACTTAACCTTACAATACTACTATTTAAGATATTTTAAATGATATGCAACCCTGGTTAAGTACATACCCCGTCTGTTGCACTGCTCACACATTCACACACCAGCCAGGTAAAAGCTGGGGAAGAGCGCCATCTAATGACGGACATGTAAAGTGCTATGGGAGAACCACCTTAGCCAATGAGGTTAAGCACCACCAGCCCATCCTGGTTTAATGCCCCCAAGCCACAGCAGCTGGGTCCCGTCGCACCAGCTGTGGCAGCGGCTTCCCCCAGCGCGACCCCGGCTCACCCAGGAAGTTGTTCCACTCGGAGTCCAGGTCGGCCTGGTTGGCCAGGCAGCCGCGCAGCACGTTGATGCAGTACCTCTGGCACGGCTTCAGTGCCACCTGGCCCGAGCAGTAAGGGCAGTAGAGCATCTTCATGGCTGCACGGGCACAGCCTGGAGAAGCACTCACCTGCAGGGGGCGACGCATGCTGTTAGGGACCGTCTACATGCGCATCAACACACACACACACACACACACACACAAGGCGCACTTCTTGATCAGGGAGAAACTCACCCCACACACAAATCAGTCAGACCACACCCCAGCTGCCCCCCCCAATCTGATTCCCAAGTCAGGTTTAGCGGATGGCGATTCTGGTCCTACTTTCTTGAATTTGGCTCTTGCCAACTACCTCTTCTGTTAAAAGAATCCTGTCGAGCCAAGTTTTATTAGACCTGACAACCCTTGCATTTTGTATACAGAATATAACATCAGCTTATTCAGCAAACAAAATAATGACATACACTTTATAATAATTATGGATTTCAAAAGCATTATGCAGGTGCTACTGGGTGCCCTATGCTGTCTGGGATAGACTCTGTGCCCCCTACCACGAACCTGGACGGGAAGGGGGTAGGGTTCTATGGACGGATGGGTGTTTTTGTACTGGTTTGAAGCTTAGGTGAACTCTAAACGACCAGTCACTCCCTAAACTCAGGAACGCGTAGCAGCTGTTTCTGTTCACAGCCCGGCAGAGCCGATCCGCTAAAAGGTAAATACTTCCAAGCCAGCATACACAGGTATCACCGCAGAAACAGCCCCCCCCACTCACCGTGGAAACCTTGGCCACAACGTCAGGCAGCAGAGCCAGGCCGCGGGTCAAGGTGCGTGCCGCCACGAAGGCGCGCGTGAGCTGTAGGCGGAGCTTGCGGGGCACGTCGCCGAAGGGGCGGAGCTGGTCGGTGTGCCGGCTGACGCACTCCATGTAGGCGTCGCTGAACTCGTACTGCACGTTGACGAGGCGGAACATGCGCTCCAGGAGCTCCGCCCAGAAGTCGGCCAGCATGCCGTCCAGGTCGACGGCGCCCGCCCCGGCTGCGTAGTACCGCCGCAGCTCGCGGAAGAAGCGCTTGAAGAGCTCGGCGTTCTTCACGTACATCTGGCCGTAGGTGCGGACGAACATGTCGTGTAGGGAGCGCTCTGCGTTGTCCAGCAGCTCGCGGAAGAACTCTGGGGAGGAGGGGGGCATGCTCAGGAGGGGGGGACTCCGAGGGAGGTGGGACGGGGGGGGACTCCGAGGGAGGTGGGACGGGGGGGGACGCCGCAAATCGGACAGCAGTGCATCATGGGACAAACGGTTCACATGCACGTTTGTATTCATATATTTATGGGGACTCCCCATTCACTTCTACGTGCATAACCCAAACCCCAACAACCTTAACCCCCACCCTGCCCAAACCTTTACCATAAGCAAGCAAACAAAACATTTTTAGTTTTTTGATTGCAGTGACTGATTTCTATAGAGCAGAGTTTCTCCTTGTTGGGACCTGAAAAATAGTCACCCACCAAGTCAAAATAACACTTTTTTTTTTTTTTAAATCACATTGTGGGGACATTTCATGACATAAAATATTCATGATACGCACGCGCGCACACAAAATTCTTTGTCTGTTGTACATCAGTACACAGGAATTGTTAGCAGAACCATCCAGTCAGTGTATATAAATAAACACCCAACGGGATCAGCCAGAACCAGATACCACAGGGGCACTGGCCCACATTAAGGGCGACACACTGCCAGGGCAGAAGTGGCTGTCTGTGGAAGAAACGTGAAATGTATGGCTGTAACAGAAGATTCCGCTAAAGAAAAGATGAATATATGGAATACATATAAGATCAATGAAAGAAATAGGCCCGATGTGCAAAGCGCTGCTCTGTGCAGTAAACAGTGTGAGGGAAAGCGTCTGCGAAGAGGCAGACTGCAGCTCGCTTGCCTTTTTACCTGCAGGACACACGCCGTGCTGCAGGACAGGCTGCCACCTCCGCGTGCATTAGCTCGAGTCCAACAGGTAGCTCGTAACTGAATAGGAACAGATTGCTGCTGTATGAGCGCTAAGCTGCCGTTATAGTATGACAGGAAACACGCTTCCCGCTGCAGCGCAGGTAACGCACCCAACGCTAACGGCCATCAAACGTAACGGGCCCCCCAGCGAACGCACCCCCAGCCCCGAACCACATTCCATTCTTTTCTTCTCCTCTGACTGGCTGCTTCAGTCCGTTCAAGGACATTTTCAATAGGATTAGTGAAGAATGGGCTCCCCCAGCCCAACCTCACATTTCTGTTCTATATTCAGTTCATCGGTTCCTTCTAAAGAACAATAACCTGTTTCTTCCAATGGAATGTGGCCCCCATTCCCAGAAAAATAATGCAGACCCCCCCCCCATTCACCGGCGATCTCCCAACTCCCACCCACTACTTTCCTAATCCCCAAAAAAATTCAAATTCCTCAGATGCTCTGAAGGACCCTCACCTCGGCCTCCTAGAAGAGGGGGGGGGGACGACTGCGATGACAGTGGAGCCAAAAGGTGAGACGTGAGCGCCCCCTGCCTGCCTCCATCACGTTTGCAACTGCACCCCGAACGATCGCCAACAGTAGGCTTGTTTGGCTTCCCCCCCCCTTCCATAATTAACCTAATGTTTCTGCACAGCACGTATTTAACTTCAAAGCCACTTCTATACCTCGCATTTCCGCTAATTCATACCTCTAAACGTTCGAGGCGTGCTGCCTCAGCCTCACCTCCCTCATCACCAGGGGCCAGCTCGGCCCCTCCCCAGAGCCCTCAATGTCTATGTGTGACTTAAAATTGAGAAGTGGGCACAGACACCAGGGGTANNNNACACTAGGGGAGGGACGGATCTGTGGGATTCCTAGCTGCTGGGGTAACTTGAATACCCCCCACTGTGTAACCAGGGATACTGGAAACACCGCAGTCTCTCTTTAACCCAGCCACCCCCCCCCCCCCCGCCCCCCAACCCCCCCCCGGGGGCCCGGCCCCCCCCAAGAAGGGGGGGGGGGGGGAGGGCGGGGGGCACAGAGCCCCCCCCCCCCACGCCTCCTTCCCTCCCCTAGTGTCCCAGGCCCCCACAAAGAATGGGGTCGGCTGTCAGAGCAGGGAACAAAGAGCCCCCCACACCCTGCAATGTCACTTCAGCCACAAGTTTAAAGTCAGCCGGCGTGTGTGTCTCCGGGTGTGCGTGTCGAAGCAGGCCGGACACATCCAGTGAGTCAGTGGGGATTGTTTGCTGCAAGGCATTCTGGTCCAGATGGAAAGGGGAGGTGTGTACGCCACCAGGGGGACAGACTGGATAGCGAGGGGAGTGACCCACCAGGCCCTGCCCCGTTCCTGTGCCCCCCCGCCGAGTACCTCTGGGGAGACCTTGGACTTGGAGCAAAATCCCAGATCACTCCCAGTTTGCGCCCAGACCACTACACAGTCCCTCCCCAGCAGACTGGCTGCGTGATGGCAGTGTGCGGCATTCGGGGGGAAAAAAGCAGACTCCCAAACTATTTCAGGCCGACAATTTAAATTGGCCATGACTGCAGCCTCCGGTTCCCGATAATGGATCAGCGTGACTTCCTGGGGGCGTCGGCCTCCCCACCTCACGCTACTATAAATACATGCCAAGCCACGGACAGGCCACTACACGCGTGCGCACACACCTGTGGGGAAACCCAATCATGGTTACCCACAATTCCAAGAGCAAGGCACACCCTCCACTACAGCTGCTACGCCAGACAGATATTTGTGGGCCGGGGGTGGTGGCTGGACGCGGCTGCCACACCCAGGCCACACGAGCAGCTGTGGGCACTGCAGCTATCGAGAGAGTTATCCGCGATGGGGTGGGTGAGTGGGCAGGCTTTGGGGGGGGGGGGGGGCCTCGTGGTGCCCAGGGCCTAAAAACTGGGGTGTGTTTCTCCCCCCCCCCCCCCCGTTATACAGAGTCCAGCCAAAACCAAAACAGTCCTTTTTAAAGGGAGGGTGGTGATCTCACCTATTTTTAGCGGTCCACTTACGGTCAAAGTGGCAGTGCCTCTGGGTGAAGGTGCTGAGCGCGTGTTTGCGGTCCACTTACGGTCAAAGTGGCGGTGCCTCTGGGTGAAGGTACTCTGTAGAGTGGAGCTCAGCTGGCTGACTGGGGCCTTTAGGTCGGAGCGGCTCTGCTGACTCAGCTTTTCCTCCATCTGAGCCGTGCAGCAGGTAAATCCCTGAGGACACACCTTCAGGTGGGCGCCTGGGATGGGGCGGCAGAGACAGAGAGGGAGAGTGCGTCACGCAGGGCTCGAACCAACGGGAGGGTCGGACACACCTCGAACCGCGCATTGGAGAAGCCGTAACAGGCAGCCCCGTGGCCACTCAGTGACGGAGTGGCCTGGATGGCCGCGAACCCACCCTGCAGCCTACAGCAGCACGTACTCCTAAAGCTTCCCTGTCCTGAAACTCTGTCATATCTGGAAAAAATAACTAGGAAGAAATGAGGAGGGGGGAAAGGCATTTTGGGGGTGTTTCAGACACTTCCCAGAGATGCCTCTATTCCCACCCCCATCCCGACCCCCATCCTTTGGAGAAGCCTGCAGACTCTCCTGCTCTTTTCCTCTTGAAATTGTTCCCAAAATAAGTCATTTCCCATCCACATGGCCTCACTAGAGAACGGCATTCCAGCGGGGGTGGTGGGAGTGTGTGTGGGGGGGGGGGGTAATGCCATGTGGACAAAACCCAGATTAGTCAGCACCACCCCCCATCTTCACCAGGCAGGCCCCCAGGCAGGCCCCCAGACAGACCCCACCGCCGAGCTTCTACGGCCCTGCAGGCTTAACCGGCAAGGTCAAAGGTTAACAGCCCCTCCCCTGACAGAGCGGCTGCCCTTTGACCTCCCTGTGCGCCGGATGGCTCTCCAACACCCCCCCACGCAGACGCACATATAGCCTCAAAGGCCAGGAATGCACACATAGCCTTCCATGGTCCCTTCATTCCAGAATGACCATCTTCTGAATAGCATCACTTGTCCAGACAGACCATCACCACATGACACCCAACCACTAGAGTGTAGAAAGTATACACTTTCACTTCATTCAGAGGCTCACGATTGTCCTACCTGCCCAGAATAGGACTCATTCAAAAGCACAAAGACCGATGAAGGAATGCAGCAACGTCTCAGACAGACTCATCAGTATCAGACTTCAGCATTAATACTGAGACGCGGAGCCACAAAAGGTCAAAATCACAATTCATTTATTTAGCAAATGTTTTATCCAAATATACACAGGATCAGACTGTCCATAAAGTAATTGGGGTTAAAGGCCTCGCTCAATGGCCCATTGGTGAAATCAACTCTTGGGTTTTGAACCAATAACCCTGCAACCACCACAGGCACAACGTCGTAGCATGCGAACCTCACGTTACCCCCAACATTACAGCCCCGGGCATCAAATCAAATCAAAGTTTATTTATAGAGCGTTTTTAAACAACCATGGTTGACCAAAAGCGCTGTACAGATTTACACCAATAAATAAAAAACAATGAAAGACACAAAATATGAAACAGAAAACAAAGAACGAGAGACACAGAGAAGTCTGCCAGTTCACCCAAAATTAAAAGCCATCAAGAAAAGATGCGTTTTCAGGGAGGATTTCTAGAGCTGGTACAGATCTAGCATGCCAAGGTGGGCTATTCCAAAGTCAACCCCAGCAATCGAACAATTGGCTCCTTGAAGTCACACGGACGAGGTCTCAGCTGGGATCCCGTCCTGGAGGGAGGGGAGATCACTGCAGGATTCTGTGTGATTCATAGGTCCATCCAGGCACACTGGGAGTCCTCATGGAGAGGTTGGGTACCACCTACTCTCTGTCTTAAGGCTAGCTCCTGCTTCTCTGCACAAGAGCAACACTCACAGTTGAGCTAAATCTGTTCAGCCTCAAGCAAAGGAGACTGAGGAGACATGATACAGGTCTATAAGATTCTAACAGGTTTGGATGTGCATAGTGCAAGCTGAATCCTTGGGTTCCTTTAAATCAGAGCTAGATAAGATTTTAACAACTCTGAGCTAATAGTTAAGTTCTCCCCAAGCGAGCTTCATGGGCCGACCGGCCTCCTCTCGTTTGTATAGTTCTTACGTTCTTATGTCCACTCTGCATATGCCAACACAGAAACATTCATAATTCTCCAGTCAAGCTGCATACTTTGCATTTATATTTTTATTATTAACAACATAACATAAAAAATATTCTGATATTACCTGCACACGTACCACAGCAGTGAGGTCTGTTTCAGTTTCTCTATGTTATCAAATTCAGAGAGTCAGCTGGCTGGCATCAGCTTTAGACAAGTCTGAACTCACACACGCATTTACATGCATGTAACGGTTTCATTACCTCGTACATAGTATGCAGGGTGTGCGAAACACCCCAACGCCGGTCAAAAGGCATCCGTGTTGGTATGTAAAGTGGATGAGAGCGAATCTATGGTGTACAGTTTGTCCAGAGCTGCACAGACACAAATCTGGAGTGTAGCAGGCGTTTGTCCGGGGAGCCACACAATGACGTCACGTGCATTAATGTCCACTAGTGCGCAGAGATGTACGAATCAGCCTTTCAGGTAGAAGATAAATGAGTGTGAATTCAGCATCAGGACTAGTTAACTCTACAGGAAAGACAAAGATAAAGCATCAACGCAAAAAGCAAACTACTCCTCACTCACACTCTAAATCACAGTAATTATATTTCGGGTGGGTGATTATGGCTCCTCACAGCAGGTCGGCAGGTACGTCCCATGTCTGTACCCCTAGGCTCTGTCTAAACAAGAGGTCTTATAGAGAAGGAGACATTCTGACACACTGAGGCTTCGGTGGGGGGCGTGCGTGAGGACCTCACCTGGACCGGGTTCAAACGGCAAGCTTCCCATTCCACCTCAGATGTTACCTGACCGGAGTCATCGGTCCTCCTGCTATGGGGCGTCTAATTGCAGGCGATCGGGCCGCGTTCCCCTCCTACTGCACTGCGGTAACCTCAAAAACAGCTGCTTCTCTATTAATAACCAAATACCGGGTCACACAGACGCACAAATTCAGAAAGACATTCGCAGACAGTAACTGTCAGGGAGTGCAGCCAACTCCTGCAAGCTTTACCAGCCATGCTGCCCACCCTCCCCACCTTGAATTACTGAGAGTTCTCCACACTGGCTGGTACAAGCTGCTCCACAACCCACCACGCACTGGAGGAGGGATCACTCAGTGACTCTTGGGCGTGATGGATACCCCACCCGACTACGCAGACCCTCTTCAGGCTTTGGAGGGTAACACGTTCAGCACTACAAACTGACAGCAGACAGGCAGGCGCACAAACACAGAGAGAGCAGAACCAGCTAACCTGCTCCCTCACACTGGAGGACAGGCTGCATGCTAACAGCAAACCATGCTAAATCAACAGCAACATGATAACGGGAAATTAAATTATATGATCCTTCATTTGCCATATTCACAAGAACAGGTAAATTCTTCACCTAGCCCATCTTGCTTTCCATGAGACACACAGATACATAGGGGCCATGCTAATATGCAGCAACGTGCTAATGGAAAGCCACAATTTAATGGGAAGCCGCATGCTAACAGGAAGTTGTGCTAATGAGCAGAAACATGCTAATGGAAAGCCACATGCTAATGGAAAGCCACATGCTAACGAGACGCCACATGCTAACGAGACGCCACATGCTAACGAGACGCCACATGCTAACGAGACGCCACGCTAATCGATAGCCACATGCTAACGGGAAGTCACGCTAATCGATAGCCACATGCTAACGGGAGGCTGCAAAGTAATGTGCAGCTGCTTCCCAACTAGTGTTACATCTCATACTAGACAGCTGTGTCAGTTCTGACACCTTTCATAATCATAAGAGAATCCCCCAAACATCACAGTCACCGCTGCTGCGGCAGAGGGATCGTATTTTTAAAATGCAGCCGTCCTGCGAGATGCCCATCCCTCCACCCCCTGTCGGTGCATTGGACCGGCACCGGCCCACAGCGACGCTCTGGAAACCCCGTGAGTGTCGTGGAGCCAGGGGAGTGTTACAACCCTCAGGCCCTATTCCTCCAGGAAATCTGGATTTAAACACCGCTTGCCGAACCCATTTTTCCTGGTTTAAATTCTCCATGGCAACGGGGCCTGGAACACCAGCCGGGCTGTGGTCCCTAAAACAGAACTGCGAGTTTGCTGGAAGCCGGCAGAGTACAGCGACTCCGCCACGGTGACCGAGTTGAGGTCACACACTTATCAGGGACCCGCCCCGCTGGAACGGGAGATGGGTCACGGTCCCCAGCTGAGTAAACATGTAGTGGGGAAAAATAACAAGAGTGTCAGAAAAATGTTCACATACATGTATTCACCCCGCAAATTCAGAGAATAAGGTCCAAGAGCCAAATTCCCTGGGCTTTTAGCCAATTGAAGGCCTCTGTTCTGAGAGGGAGAGAAAAAAATTCCAGTGTGCCGTCATCCGTGAACATTACCCCTAACCCCCCCCCGCGAGATTCCACAACATCGCTGCTTCCCCAAGGCCTCTGTCTCCGCCTTTGTCTGGCCACACAAAAGCTCCCCGCAAGCAGCGTTTCCCAGGTCAGCCTTCTCAGGGGCTTGCTCCCCCCCAACCCCCAACATGCACAGACCACCCCCCCCTTTGGCAGCCAGTGAAGAACGAAATCGCCCCATGGCCATGGTGAGAACTATGAGTGGCCGGAGACGGCAGGGAGACTCAAGAAGAGGATCCTCAGGTGGAAGCAATTATACCTCCACTTTCTGGCCCCCTCCTCTGTAGATAGGAACAGCAGACCGGGGGTGGGGGGGGGAATAATATGAGCAATAACATACCTTTGGGATGAAGTGGCTGATGAAGTGGGAGGGGAAAAAAAAAGCTTAAAAACCACAATGTTGCAATCAGCAGGGGCCACAGAATTCCAGTCATACCACAAAAATCAAAATCCTGAAAATTTCTGGCAGGTTCCAGGACAGCAGCTCAACATGCCTGTTTCCACGGAACGTTGGGTGCGGGGGGTGGGGGGGGGGGCTACAGAGAACTCATTTTACTGCTCGCCTTAAATATTTTTCTTCGCTTGAAGAAACACCTCTTTAAACAGTGTGCGCTTTGTATGTTCGCCGGCGAAATGCGCAACTTCTTCAGCCTAACGGAGCAGTTTGAATGTACAGGGCTAATTCAAAAGGCAACGCCGTACAAGGCCAAACTCACCAGGATGAGAGGCATTTCTTTAAGGCCCAACACCACCATCCACAGCCTGTGGCAAAAGCCTGGTAACTCTGCTTATACTCCCTGGTTAACTGGGCCTGATCGGACCTCAAAGCAGCTTCAGCCTGGGGTAGAACAGGCCACAAAGCCCTAGACTTTAACCTTCAATAAGCACCGGCATTTCAAGCCGTACATCCTTTTCCATTTCCAAAGCATCTCTGGTTCAGAGGTACAGCACATAACGCCCCCCCCCCACCACACATAACCCCATTGATATTTCAAAGGACTCGTTTATACACACGTTCCTTAGCTTTCGAAACTCCACCCACGTCACATGATGGGACGTCTCTGTCATCTCACCACCTTCAGCAAGAAGCAAGGAGGAGAACCCAGGGACCAGTACAGCCAGGGTACAACCTAGCTCATGCCAGGTCTCTCCTGGGAGATACCCAGAGCAGGCATCACCCCTCATACCTCCAGAGACCTGCGTCATTAGCCCTCCAGCTGTGCCCGCAGGATGGAGCTCTTCACCCCCTGTGGCCCCAAATACTGCTGGGGGGGGGGGGGGGGCAGCAGGCACTCTGACGGTGGATATGATAGGTAAAGCAGGATTCCTCGTTAATATCACGTTTCAAACTCTCCAAAGCAGTGCGATGTGTCCTCGTTACTCAGTAAAGGGGTTTACGGAAATAAGAGATGACAAATCTCAACGCTAATCGCATATAGCTAAACAGCCCCGGGAGCGGCTGGCATCTTCAGCAGGCTCCGATTCCCTCTGGCATCATGCTACGCATCACCGTCAATTTATTAGACAGCCACCCCCCCCCTCCCGTCAGTCATTTACCCATTTGGCTCGTCTCCTGACGCACACGCCCAACAACTCATCCCACACGACTCATGCTGAAATATTCACCGGTTCCGACTTTCAATCATGTGCCAATACATACATTCTACACGCATGAACATCCATTCAAAATGGGATCCAGTACTGACCAGTTCCACACACAACACTATGCATTATCACTTATAACTCAGTAGTCCAGCATTCTCTGGATTCTACCCAATGGGCCACCTTATACAGCCACATCGTTCGGCCGCATATCAGTTTACTACCTCATGCTGAATGTTGTATTTATTATATGCTCTTAGATATTGAGGTGGTATTTTGCAGTAATTCGTATGTACTCGTACGTGTAAATACTCATACTTTGTGTTTTTCCTCTATTGTAACATTGCACTGTCCTGTTAACTGTCTGCAGTCTGTGGAGAAGGCATTCAAGAAAGAATTACACTGAACTTTATACAACAACTTGTCGTCTTGCATATTTTTTGGCCTTGCTGGGGGAGGGGTTGGTACCCACCCTCTGGATGGATGTCCTGGGGATAAGGTCATCAAGGAAGAGTTTTGGGGGGAGGGCTCACTGTGAAGTGGGGGGGGAAATCAGGGGGAGATCTAATTAGTAGGGATTATGCTGGATGGCCACTGGGCTCCCAGTTCACACTAGTGAGCCCCCCCAGAGAAGGCCCCCAAGGGGCTGTCTGGGTGACAATCTACCCGAGAGGTCTCTCTCGTTACCGTCGCCTCGTTTAGCGGCTATTAAGCTGCCCGTTTTTTTTCCCCTGTTGTTAAACCGTACCCTCAGCAGAGGGTTGCCTGTCACTGCTGATCCCGGATCAGTCTCCCCAGCAGCCGTGGGCTGGGGCACAGGGTCGCCAGCAAGGTAGACTGGTATGGGGCTGCTACCTGCCAGGCTAATGAAGGCCGTTAAAGACGAGAAGTTCCTACAGGGAGCATCCAGAGCATGATGTTTCCATGTTAACCTGCAGAGCACCACCTTCCAGTCTCCGTGCCCACGCCAGTGTGACCCCCTGCATGTCTCCGTAAATTCCTCCTCTTACCATCCCTCCAGTCTTGCCTCTCTTCCAGTTGCCTGGCACAGATTACCAGTCTGGGAGATGCACACCAGCAGGGGTAGAGCCAGGCAAACCCAGCCAGGAACAGAGTCACGGGCAGCTTAGTCAAGAACAGATACCAGCCTCTCTGGGCTAATTATTTTCACACGATTCAGCATAAGGCTCCTTCTCCGGACATGAAGGCAGCCCTCAGACAGGAATCAATTACACCGCTTGCAGCAGAAAATGATTTCACTATGAAGACAAAAAAAAAAAAAAAAAAACACACAAAAGAAACCACTACAGCGATGGATTTATTTTTCCAGAATGAATCCCCCAGCTTGCTTCTGCACAGCGAGGCTCGTTTCCCAAAGAAACAGGCCGGTTAATGTTTAACGAGGTGCTGTTTGGTCAGACACGCTCCAGCGACCCTCGTTCCACGGAAACAGATGAACGTTGATCTCGCTGCCAGATTTGACGGCGTGCCAAGTGGTTAACGTCCGAGTGCCTACAAGGACGAGGTCACAGGGCCACTGGCCCCAGCTGAATCCCGATTGGCCCTCGGAGTTCCCCCTTTTGTCACTCATCGGTTGAAAACATTTCATTGGCTAATAATGGGGTAGGCCCCTCCTGTGCTCTCAACCTTAAAAATAAATAAATAAATAATAATTAAAAAAAACCTAAAATCCCCCCTGTGTAGCTCTAACTCAGGATGTGACGTGGGGGGGGGGCATCCCACTGTGACCAGGCCCCCGCCCCGCAGATCCGCCCACGTCTGGGAAACCGCCGGATTCGATTTGCTAAGTGGAAAGGAAATCTCATTAGGGTAAAGGACATCAAAGCACTGGTGTTAATCACATAAACGATGGGCTGTGAGGGCCAGAAGCTGCATGCTTCTCCCCTCAGGAGACAGAGTAACAGTGGAAAATGCTGTATGTTTTCATCCCGGCCCCCCCAGGCCAATGCGCTGGTCAGCAAGGCAGCCCCACATTCCACTCTGCTACAGCCATTAAAAAATGACAGCGGAGGCCAGGTGCCTGTTGCCAGGGCAAGCATTGCTACAGTTACATACATGTTACAGCCTGGTTGTAAATGAGTAGTGTTTAAGCTGTGTAAAGTAACTGGGGGCGCGGAACAATAAGAAATGAGGCCGGTTTAAGAGCATGCATCTTTAAATACACAGTGCAGAGAGCAGTGCTGCAGCATGCAGTGTGTTTAGGGTCGCTTTCACGCTGATGCAGGTACAGTGTAGCTAGGACAACAGAGGCGGGCTATGCCCGCTCCCCCTGGCAGGGGCTCGCAGAAACATCAGAGCCAAACCAGAGCTTCAGAAAGCAGCTTCGGAGCGGGGGAGCGAGCTGGGCAGCTGATTTCAGGAGGAGGAAGGGGCACTGGGGGCAAACCGGGACCAGCAGGTGTCACACACACCAGTAAACATGCAATGCAACACTGCAGGGACCATCTTCACAGGGCGGGTATATCAGCCGGCAGTGTGAATTCCACCCGGTCACACTTGCAGAGATCAGAGTGGATGGAACATTACTGCGTGACC
Organism: Cyphomyrus plagiostoma; assembly: GCA_019775915.2. Classification (NCBI taxonomy): domain Eukaryota; kingdom Metazoa; phylum Chordata; class Actinopteri; order Osteoglossiformes; family Mormyridae; genus Cyphomyrus; species Cyphomyrus plagiostoma. The sequence goes on along the minus strand of JABFEA020000002.1, from coordinate 11,880,799 downwards.
TCGTGACTGTAAAGTCAACCGTTTGTTGAACCGCGCAAATTATCAATGAGATGCCAACGTGCGTTTCCATGGCAACATACATTGAACAAGCCCGGTTCCCTAGATCTGTCTGCCAGGGTGTGAGTTCATTCTCCTTTGACAGCATCACTTCCACAAAAACAAGCCCCCCCCCCCCAGCAGTCCAGAGCCTGGCACCCCCCCCACACACAGCTTAGAGGCTGAGGTGTCGCGATCCCAGAGCTGCTTTATGTCCCTTGTAGTACATTTATTAGTAACTGGATGATACTTCAAGCAGGGCGTGTGTGGGGGGGGGAGCATTTGCCCATCTTTGATGCCTGCCAATGCTCCGTTCCCAAGCCATGATGTAAGGCCCAACTGCCAACCTAAACAAAAACAGATCCTGTCCGTGTGTGTGGGGGGGGGGGGGTACAGGGTGCTCCCCCAACAGAGAAGCTGGGGCACCAGCATCTGAGGGTGATCCATGCCACCTGACACCCGGCCAGAGACTGAAAACACTGCATGACAGGCTGGGGTAGGGGAGGGTTTACTTATATACACTTTTTTCCAGAACAGCTCACATACTAATTGAGTTTACATTCTGTGATGCAGTTATACAACTCGACATTTTTCCTAGAGCCTTCCAGAATCAAAGGGCCCCACCAGGCGTTAAAACTTTTGGTCGCAGCTGCCGGCAACCAACTGCCATGCGAGATCGTAATCTCGCCCTCATCGTGCCCACGGCCCTTCCTTTAAGCCAATCAGGGTAGCCCAGAACGTGAACGTCGCTCGGGAGTGTATGGCTGGAGCAAGACGCAAAATATCGTTCCGCAAAAAAAACTCTCTCAGAGCAAGCAGGTATTATCTAGGCCCATCAAAGGTTATTTCTGATGGGGCAGGGCACATGTAAGTTTAAATGCAGCCACACACGCATAGGAAAGCAGGGGGGCGACAACCCAGTGTCAGCAGATACCGTTTCCGAAGGGTCTGTATTATTTGGGTCATTTTTCTGCTTTCGAAACACGCCTTACCCGGCTGCCAATAAAAATTCCTCTTTTATTACCTTTTTACTGCAGCATTACGTAATCCCTGCATAACCAAAGCCACTTGTATTAAAATAATGATCATTTCTGTTACCTGCTGCACCTGTGTTATTTATTTATTTTTTTCACCCAAGCCCTCCACCCCAAATCTTATGTACGAACGCAGCGGAGGAACTGCTGAAGTGCATAAGCATCATGGCTGGCTGCTTAGCGGAGAGGCCTCTGTCTTGCCGCTCCACTCCCGCTAGCTGTTGCCTGCTCACCGGCGAGAAAATGGTAGTTTTCCATACCACTAAACACCCAACACCAGAAAACCGGAATGCCGGGATCGGGCTGGAGCAAGCAGCTTGTCGCCAGGCCTCATCGTGATTCCCGTGAAGTACAACGGCTACATGGCCCCAGGACAACAGGGTGTTGCCACCTCAATTAGGCTTTGGCACAAAAACATTTTCCCCAGAGAACTGCCGCCCCCCCCCCCTTACATTTCCTCTGCAGCCTGCTTCTCTGGAAATCAGCCTTCCTCATAGATGAAGCACAGCCCAGAAGCGTAGGCCCAAAGGGGGCTCCTGGACGTGTGGGGGCAATTTGTTTTTACACATGCCACACAGACCCTGCTCTTTGCCTCTAGTATTGGGGCAAACACAGCAAAAGCGACAAGGGTACCATGTGGAGCACCAGCGTGCCAGAAGAATGACGCACAGATTAAGAGCAAATACAGCTCTGTAAGGCCAGTTTGCCACCATTTACGTGATGTTATTTAGTTGCTTGGCAACCTTGGAGCTTCCAGGTTACAGCTAAAAAACGATGGATGCCAAAGTCATGACATAATTCGGACAGGATCGGGGAACCTGCGAATGTCAGTCGGCCTTGTTTGTCATTCCATGATCCAAGGCTAAGGTCCCCCTTTCCTAGCAGCTACACCCAGCGCAATCAATCATGATGTATGAATCAACAGTCAGAAACTCTAAACATACTTTTAAGACTTTAAAAAAAATGTTATTCTGACGAGTTTAAAAAATATGCAGAAGTGATTGAAAATGAAGCCTTCTCAGTTCACTAAATGGTAAACTAATCAACAAAACTTCCACTGGGCAATCGTTTAATGACTTCCAATCTGGGAAAACGTTAACGGAAACTGCGTTGAGAGAGTTTCATACATTTAAACTAACCTACATTACACATTTACAGTCAACTAACTGATCCACGACTAACCGACTAGCCTACAAATTACTTTTTAAAATGACTTTAGAGCAACCGACTGAAACGCAAGTTAGTATATTAACTTTACCGGTAAAACGTGAAAATACTTCGGCGATTTGATCTGGGTCTGAAAGTGGACGCTTGGGTGGGATTTTAAAGTATGCGAGACACAGTAAGGAATTTCTTTAAATCCCCCCACCCCCCGTCTTTCCAAACTCCGGTATAAACTGCAAAGGCCATTAAACAAAGACCAAATAGGGCCGAATTCGGCAATTACTTGACATATATGAAACAAAAAAGACAATTAACGAAATCGATCCGGAGGCTGCTCTCTCTCACCTAACCAACAACAAAAGATTTAAGGGGGAAAAAAGAAAGTCAGTGCTCAACCCACCCCCTCCTTTTTAAGATTAAATCTCCCACTTAATTTACATGACCATTAGAGCCCACAGAGGATGTTACAAATTTCATGCGGTCCCTTCGGTTGAGTTAATTGATCGGACGACAGAACCGGGTTTTCAGAACCGCGTCCGAAGCGGCAATCATTTAAACCCAGGCTGGACGGCAGCCCGTAGCCCTGCGCCGTGTTGTATTTGTTTATGGCTTTTGTTCCTGTTATCGTACAACCCGCTACAATTGCTTCCTGATCTAATAACCCTAAAATTAACTCTTACACGGAGCGCCAGCAGCGATCGTTCAATAAATTAACATCGACACAGGTAACACGCAAAGTTCAAAAGCTCGTTATTTTTGGTAGCGACTAATTTAATACTGTCAGATTCAATCCTTGGTGCAATATACTTCACCAGCGGACAAATAAAGAAGAAAATCTCCGCTTTTAAACAATACACGCCCTACGGGCAGAAATCACATCACAATGAATAAAAGAAAAATAAATAACAAAAACAAAGTACAGAATTTTAAGCACAAGTCTCAAACACCACGGACTGAATAAATGTTTCTTAACGGGCTGTCTAATACACTTAAGTAACTTTTTACAAATAATTCTTTTCCAGAGCGGGGCAACTGGCAGGCGAAAAAGTGTGATCCAAATAGAGAATTGAAATAAGGTGTTAAAGTGGACAGGAAAGTAAGATCACTGGGTGTGTATAAATGCAGGTGTGGAGCAGAGGCTTACCGTTGACCCCCTGGTTGGGAACATCGTTCAGATTGAAGCCTTTGGAGCCGTACGCAGCCTTCACCTCGTTGCAGCTTTTGGATTTCGGCTCGGCTTCTACCGACACTAAGATCGCAGTCAAGGCGCAAATTGCGGACAAAACAAGCGTCGCCTTCATGGTGGAGTTTCAGCTTACGTGGAGGGGGAAAACGTGGAGGATAAAAATATATATATATATATATATATATATATATACACGTTTAGATTAAAAAAATGTTACTAATGCGGAGTTTCAGCCCCCAAGTTGTTGATCCTCATGGAGTCGTGCTGCTGTTTAGCTCTTGTCCTCCGATCTCTCCATGCGCTTCCTCACTACACTGACTCGTTGGTTAAGTGGATTGTTTGGTGCACGGTCCCCCACTGTCTTCGAAACTTCGTTGTTGAGTGTTAAGTTACTAATAACAGCAGGAGTCAAAAATCAGACGCGAAAACCATCTGTAGTATACGCCGCTTCCCGTTGCTATATCTCCGCGCAGAGCCTCTTTGTTACTTTTATATGCACTTTTCGCTGTACTACTAAAGGTAAAAGGAGAAAATGTTGAAACTAAACTTCGGTTGTACACACAGCAGTTATTTTGGTTAAGTTTCTTAAGTGAAGTTGCATCCGTATCGAGCGCAGGCGTGCCTCTGACCATTAAAAAAAACTCCTTAAATCTGGATTTACGAAGTTGGCGAAAAAGTTTTTCTCGGTGTCTCCTGCTGTGGCTCAGACGAGTAGCTGGCACCGTAACCGCAGTCGGACTCCAGAGGTTGTGCGCGCACCACGATCCCTGGCTGGCGGCCACGGCTGCGCGCTCCCGCAGTGGCAGTCTGGACAAAGACCCAGTGGCGCGCAGTACCTGGCTCGGAGTGAAAGCAAGAGTTGAAGTGCGCCCCCAAGGCGTTTTCGCCCTCCTCCTTCAAATGTCTTCTAGAAAGTCTAAACGGTGCTGTGAATACTAGGCCTGTTTTTCAGGTAAACGTCGCCCATGTTAACTACATATCTTTCATGCAGTTTTAACCGAGAAGTAATTCTTAATTACTTAATTACTACAGTTATTCACGCAACAATCGATGGAAAATGTTGCGTATATATGCACCTATAAAAACGTTTGATCAGAGCACCCACAAAGCAACAAGCATATTTTTTAAATGCAACTTGAAGGACTAGAATCAGAAATGTGAACTACACATTTGAAGCTTTCTTAAAGATATATATCAGTAGGACAGCCCACATCGTGATATCCAAAGTGTAGCAAACACACGTGATATGGGGACGGGGAGAGGAGCGAGGGCGGCATTCACCAGACTCCCAAAGAACGAAATGCACCACAGCCGGTATAGATGGCTAGGTGCCAGGGACAAGCGAAACCCCAGCCTGCTCTGGGTGCCAGAGACTGGGCGAACATCTCACTCCAGGGATGACAGCTTGCTATGACAGTGCTGGCCTTGTGGGCTGGTGGTGGTGCCCTGTTCTTTAACGAAGCAGCCTGACCACAGATAAACGATCTGCTCGTATAAGGGATGGAGGGGTGCTGATTCATTAGCAAGCGTCCTGTTGTTCTGGTTCCTTAACCACTAGTCCTGAGTTGCTCTGTGTCAAACACGCCAGGTTCGTACTCTGCATTTCAGAATTTAAAGCAAAAGAGTTTTTTATTAACGTGGAAGGATGGGGTGTTTTTTTTTTTGGCTGCTGAAGATGCTTTGCTGCACCTGTTGTTGGCAAATAAGGTATTTGTATCTGTAAATTTGGGGGTGGCTTTGCATTTGATGAAAGAAGATTCAGCTCTGCTTGAGATAGATTTGTGTTCTGTGAAGTTGTGATTCTCCTCTTTGGTTTTTCAGTTGATGCTGTTTTAGCGTTGTGTTTGGCAGTGTATATTTTCTTGACTTGTCATCTTTCTGTTTGAATCTGAGTTTTGTGTTTGTGATGAAAAGATAGATCTCAAATCAAGATAGACACCCAGAAATGTTTACGCTTTTATTGCCACAGGCTAAGTTCTGAAAGATCTGAAAGTAACAAGACAGGGCTTGTAAGTGTGTGTGTGCGTGAATGTGTGTGTGTGTGTGCGCGTGACAGCCGTCGGTGAAATGACATTCCGTTTATTGTGCCCCGGCATTCCGCAGCCTGCTTCTTCCATTCTGTCTGCGCGGCCCCTAGGACAGTTGGTAGCCAATCGGTAGTTGGGGGGGGGATCTGGGTAGCACGTTGACTCGGGCTGCATGCGGGGGGGGTGAGTTGCAAG
>JABFEA020000002.1:11805175-11816157 GCA_019775915.2 Cyphomyrus plagiostoma | reverse complement strand
GGAAAGGGGGGGCAGGATACATATACCTCGAGTCCATTTGCAGAAAGTGACAAACAGGTGCTGTGCACTGGCTTCAAGGGGGAGAAACAAGAAAGAGCGTCTCTCGCTGTCCAGCCAGTCCAGACACACTGTCCCTCCTGCTCCTCTGTTCATTCCTCCTCACTTTGGCTCCTCAAATATTCCCTCTGTCTTCTCCTTCCTCCTCTCTTTTCCCCCAAGGGGCAAGTCAATCATACCTACCATACCCCCCCTCCCCCAACAGTCACTCTACTGCCTCACTCCCTCCCCAATTCACCCAGCACCCCCCAATCATACCCACTTCCTCCTCCCCCCACAAAGGAGTGGGTCCATGGTGGTTTGGGGAGAGCGATTCCTCCCCTGAGGAGAGCCTAAGATGACTCTGCCCAGAGGTCAATCGGCCCGGTGGCTTCTGTCGTCCGTCGTTGTCGAGGACAGACCCATGCTGACCAGACCCTGGCAGCCATAAGTAATCACTGCCCTGGCTTTCATGCAAAGAGGATGGTGTGCGCGCATGTGTGAGCACTACATGTGTGTGCTACATGTGCGCGTACATTTGTGTGCATGTGTGTGTATACTATGTGTGCGTACGTGTGAGTGTATGTGTGCATGCATGTTTGTGTGTGCATGTGTGTGTACTACATGTGTCCGTGCATGTGCGTGTGTGCATGTGTGTATACTACATGTGTGTGTACATGTGTGTGTGCATACATGTATATGTATGTGTGTGTGCGTGCATGTTTGTGTGTGCATGTACGTGTGTATGTACGTGTGCGCGTATGCATGTGTCCGTGTGCATGTGTGTAGAAGCTGAACTTCTAACGATCAGTGAATCCGTCTGCAAATCCTATTCAAGGAAAACAACAGGAACTAAAAGGACCCCCCCCAAACCCATGCTCGGCCTAGAAGAGCGTCACTATCAAACCGGTGGAGACAGACGAGCCCCGTGTGCGGAGGAGGGGGCGGAGCTACACCCGTGTGCGGAGGAGGGGGCGGAGCTACACCCGTGTGCGGAGGAGGGGGCGGAGCTACACCAGAGCAGCATGGAGGTTTGGATGGAACAGACCAGCTGTGAGGAGAAGAGATGGATTGAAAAAGGCAAGCAGGGGCGGGGAGCACACGTCAGAGGGCACACAGCACGACTGATTCCGACGCACAACACTCAGGCCGCCCCCAGCTGACAGATGCGTGACTTGGGGGGGGCGCACACCACCAGAGGTCATGCCATGTGGCTTGCCTGGCAGTACCACAGACAGCGAGCCCCAGGACGACTCCCAGGCCGGGTTCCAGGGCACGGAAGACTCGTTCTGGGTACCAAAGCTTTCGATTAAAGCTTGGATTTTTCCCCCTATATAACCCAATGTGAAGTCTACTAGTGCTGATTTAAGCTATTCATACATCCAGAATCGGTGAACTGGAATAAGGACCAAACAAAAAATATATATCCTCAACCAAATACACCCTCAATCCTAAAAGGCAAATAAAGCCAAAAACAGTCAAGACTCCCATCCCGGTAATCTGCTACATTAACGCGTGCACTGCCCTCCTAGACTTTACAAAAGGCGGTGCGATCACTTTCTGCACATCTCGCCCTACAGAGGAACGACGGCATCTTAGATTCTCAGCTGTCGACAAGCTCTCTGTCACCGCGAACTAGGAAATGTGCAGAGCATTAAAAAAAAGAGAAGAAAACAAGTCAGCCAGACCGGCAAGGCACAAGGAGCGAGGAAATGTAATTCACACCTGCCGGAGGACCGGACGCTCCTCTGCCTGGCTTTCTGCCTGGTTAGGCGCCTTACGCCTCAGAAGGAAGCTAAAGTCGGCTCAGCATCCCCCCAGGATCCGAGGAAGCTATTTACTTTCCACGGAATAAAATGCACCCAGAAAACGGTGCCGAGAAGAAAAATCCCAGGGATTCCACTGGGGAGAAGAGGCAGCTGAATTTTAATACATATTTATGTTTATTACAGCCTTGCCGCATACACAACTTAAGCAACCGAATAAGCGCAAACCGTCTGTCTGGCATATGCTTCACTTATAATGCACAAGTCTTATGCCAATCTCGTTTTAGCTATAAGCTCCGCAACCGGGGTGGGGGCAGACACTCCGGCCCCGCCAAAAACGAGTTCACATTTCTGATGGGGGCTTCACCTCTGGGGACAGTAGTTCGTTCAAGAAACGGTCATCTTCGGTGGACTAATGTTTGTAGTCCCACAATAAAAGAAATGTTCGGAACTCCTCAGTCCTGTGTCACAAGACATCCTCTGAGTTATCATTTAAAAACCTCTCAAACCAGTAACTGGCCGAGACATACTAGTTAATATTATAAGTATATTAGTTCCCTTTAACAATCCGTTCATGTCAAGCGTCTTATCTCTATATAATTGTTTGCCATGCAAATTTCTTCGGTAAACTTAAACAATTAAAAGAGCACATTCACCATTATCTGACTTCAAAACAAAACATGAGATACTGTTAACTGCGTATCTATACATATCCCAGCTCCTGTTAAAATGTGTGACACATAAAAGAATCCGACCGAAACATTTTTAAAACAGTATGTCTAATGTATTTCAGCAATAAACCTAGTGGACTTGGATACTGTGAAGCGCGGCTCAAGCGGTTAAAAAATGGGGGGTTACCTGACACAGGACTCTCCGGTGCCCATTTCATTCCCGGATGAAGAAGTTGGAAGGACGAACGAACCTCTTGGCAATCGGGCACCTGGGTGCTTAGCTGGGCGAAGGGCAGGAGCAGCGCGCAGAGGAGCAGCGCACCTGGGCCGCCCACACCTGCCATACCGCCGGTCTCTCGAAGTTGGCTGCAGCGAACACTCAGCTCTCCAGATACAGGCTACTCTTCGGGTGGAGCGCGAGTCATTGGGAGTAGAGTTTCAACTTAAAGTCACTTAAATATCTTTTCTTCAGTCACAGGTTTATATTGCATCTTTATATTCTACATCCAGAGAAAAAATGCAGCTCTAGCAGTGAGGTTACGAAGGTAACGCAGCAACCAGCGTACGGCTTCCCAATGAGCCGACTAAACGCCTTTGCGGAAGACAGCACTGGTGAAGGGGGGCGAGATGCCCGTCTCTTTGCAGCTCTGCACTCATGCCATGACGGGTTGCGCGTCCTGTGGAGCCGACTCGCAGAAGTGCCTGCTTTTCCCTTGTACCACCGAGCACTGACTAGCTGCGCAGGAGACGGGCGACTTATGAAAAGCGCAGGGTGGTACGCGCACAGTTGCCTTCGGGAGCGCGCTCATTGATCCGACACTTGAGCATCGTGCGCAGACAAATTATTGACGTAAATGTTTATGCAAAGCTTAAGTGTTTACTGCCTGGAGGAAACGCTATTACATTATTAGCTCTTTTCAACATAAACGTTTTATCACGAGATCCCGACATTTTTACTTTAGCTCCTTAGTTATAAATTAACGCAATGCACCGTAAAGGGTACGTATAATTAATATAATGAGGAGAATGTACATTTTTCCGCCAGTATTTTTAATCAGTCCTTAAATCAAAACGATATTTTCTGTTTCTGGAGGCTTAGAGTGCAGCTGCGTTATATGGGTATAGGTGTATATTACGACGGGCGCCGTTATCTAAATAAGAGTACATAATATTTTATACTACTTGGCACGACTTCAAGACAAGCGCACGACCACGCCATCGATCATTACGACTGGTATGGGTACAGAAAGGACAAAAGTGACATAAATTGAAACGCTCAGTTGTCCTACTTCAGTTGCTTTATCCATAGATAATTAGATTTAATTGCCATGAAAGCCTCTTAGGATAATTAAGTCGTGGAGCGAGAGTATTTTCTACATCTAAAAAGTGGAGATGACACCGTTTCTAATGGATAATAAATTCTAGTAATAAAAATGACATCGAACGAACGCTCATTCGCCCGTTCACTGGCGTGAAGAGAAACACATATTCTTTACAGAATCAATATTTAAATAAAATAAACCTGCGATATTCGTTGTTTCGCCACACCTGCATATTTAGCAGTATCGGGTAAGTGCAAAAGTAATTCAAATCTACAAACGCACTGGAACAAATCAGCAAGATGGCCACCAGTGATAGGCCAACCTTATCTCCAATTTTAATTATAGGGGGATGACGTTGATAGAAATAAGTATGGGAAAGCGGTTAGGATTCACTTCTCTCATGTGTAGCTCCAGCAGAACGGGAGTACATGCATGGTACTGCGGCTGATTATCAACGACCACCCGCTGTGACCCATTCCTCCGCAGTGTCAACTGATCAACGGCATTCCTGCTAACATTTATCCAAATAACCCCAAGGGCGCCACACGAAACAAAAACACGTCAGGCGAATTACTTCACTCGTCTGAGGATGCTTACAACTAAACTTAAACTTACATCTTCCCCTGTACTCCACTCGTACTGATTTGTGTCTAAAGCAGAGCTGCCAACATTTCTGCGTGGAACTCTTCATTGAATAAATCGGAAGGTAAATCACGCAAGCCAGAACTTCCGTCTTGGAGAGTCGGCATAAATATTAGATTCAAAGGAAAGTTAATCTTTAAAAGATCCGATTTGGGTTACGAAGCACAGAAACAAGCCATAATTTGACGGTTCACGACGGGATTTATTTAAGAGCTGAACAACTGGGCTCCTACGCATTGATTTCAAAAAGTATAAATAAACCAGGTTTCCAAATTATTGAGCTGAAAGCGATATTCTGGGATACTGATATGTCAGGGAGCAGGCAAGACTAAAACCTGGACTGTCAAATTCTTGAATTGCTTAAAACTTCTGTATTTTCTTCAGTAGGCTATAGCAGAAAAATGTTAATCATCCCAATACTCGTGTCCCAAACTCCACCACCTTCCAAGTAGAACGAGCCGTGGTGTTAAAAGGCCTTTCACGCTGACCAATAAACAAATCAATTATACAGCATTGGACAGATAATTGTTTCTCTGCACGTGGAAGCAGAGCTACTCTACCGTACTTCTGATAAATTTCTAAAAGACATTACAGATACAGTGTGCAAAATGGCCTTAATTTTCTAAAAAATTATTTTATCGAGAAATAGCCTGATTAGTGTCGAACATCGGACTTTTTAAAATGCACGTGCTTCACGTCGCTTTGGGGTAACATAGGCATAGTAATTTCCACATGCTTCTTATATATATGCTACATAAGACTCAATGCCGTGTGTACCACTTGCTTTCGTTCAAGCACCGGCATTAACAGATTCAAACAAAAAAAAAAAAAACTATTTAATTAAATATATGCTGCAAATCACATTAGAATCGAACGAAGTCGAAGACAATTTTTACTCCACTCCGGTAAACCAAATTTGTTAGATCGAATTATCCGTAGGACACTTGCTTTACGTGCCGTGTCACAAAATAAGCCTGAAGAAATTCAGTCATTTTAATGGTTGGACATTTTCCAAGAGGCGCTTCTCCCTCATAGCGGTGTTCCTTAATCACTACTTCAGATAATTAAGTACGGGTTCAGACGTTAATACCATACGATTTCAACTGGAAAATCAGGTGGCTGTAACGAGCGTGTGCTTAGATTGCCCTCTGGTGGCTGTCGTTGTTACAAAAGCCCCCAATCCAAAAGGTACAATGTCGGGAAAAGTCCAAAGGCGTGATCTCAACCCAGTCCATAAGTCATTAACAGCAGACTGCACACAAAGAATATTAATAATTTATTGAAACAATTTTATTGGGAAACGGAACAGAAAACAAAAGGATCACATAGCAGTTCAAAACATCTAGCGGATTACAGATGGATACCGTGCAATTTTTTAGGCTCCAATACAAGTCAAAATTGCAAAGTCATCCACCCGAAAACAGCAAGACAAAAGCATGCTAGTTACCCATGACACCCGGGCGGACCGCAGATAACTCACTGCAGGGGATGGAGAGAATCTTCAGGGCAGGATACTGCAAAAAAAATGTATCACTTCCAGCTGTACAAGGGACAATGTGACCAAGGCAGAGAAACCAGAAAGTACAGCACAAAGTGGCAAAAGTGTTCCGTCTCAAGCACGGAGAGTTTTGCATGGATTTGCACAGCAAAATATATACAAGCTGGATGCAAACCTGCAAAACTCCCCGGGCGTCGGAAAAATTAAGCGTGAGGAGACGGTGGCGGTGGAACTACAACGAGAAAAAAAAAAGAAAAAGAAAAAAAAAGCAATGATATCAGCCAGCAGAGGGCGCCTGGCAATGCTGTAAGTGCACACACTGCAGTAGGTTGAGTTAGTACTACCTGCACTGTGAGCACTTTGGGACTGCACAGACAAAAATGTGAAAGGACATTCACAGATGTCCTACATGTGTGACAATAACAACCATCAGTGAACGAACTGGTCCGGCCACTAGTCTGCTGTACAATTTAATGTTAATAGCTCACCATCTCAACTACACTGCTAAATTACTGATTGACAGTAGAAGAGTCAAACACAGCTAGCCCAGCAGTATAACGACTCAATCGCTTATGCGCTGCAAAAGGTCACAAACCCCTTGACAAAGCTCTTCCATGGTGACCATGCTGTCCCTTCAGCCAGAAGGAGCACCCAGCGCAGTAGATTCTAGACTAATATACTGACTACACTGGATGCACCTTAGCAGAAGAGAGAGATCTCAGTGCAGCACCCTTCCATGTCAGGCGAGTGGGGGGCAGATCAGCAGTTTGAACTCGCTGCAAAACACAGATCTGGAAGAGATGGGAGAAGAAAAAAAAAAAAAAAAGGTGAATACAAAAAGGAGACCATATTGGAGAGAATGACTTGCAAACATTACCACACTGAGCCTTTGCCTTATCTAGTTTGCAGTTTTAAAGACCTTACGGGAAAAAAGTGACTTCGGCAAAATACCTCCACTTCCCCATGGACCAAGAAGCAGAAGTCACCCCAAAAGCAAGTAATTCACAGAGAATCTCCGCAATTCTTTACAAACAGTCCAAGGCTGTCCAACACCTGACCAACAAGTCTGCTTTAACTCCGTAACCCTGAGTATTGCCATAGTCTTGTTTCCAAACCAGTGCTCGACTATCGCCTGGGCTGAGTCGCCGTCGTGAAGCAAATTGTACCTCCCTGCCGCAGTCGTTGAAAGACCATCCAGTGAAAAACCAATTTAAATATAAAACTAAATAGAATCTTCGCCACACATCGCATCGAGGTTGTCGATGTGATTTCGGCATTTAACTTTCCGTACGGGATCCGCCGCATGAATCTCCCGCACCGAGCGTCGCACGTGCTCCGCCACACAAAGATCCAAAATGGAGGAAGGATGTCCTGCGAGATCCGACCACATGAAGAGTGACTCCATGTTTAAGGCCGCAGATCCGACGATTAGTGTTAATTGAAGATGCCACAAATAATTTTTTTACGAATAACCTTTGTGACAGTACTTTTGTTCGAGGTTGCCCATTATTTGGATAGTAATGCTACAATTTACAGTTTATGAACTCTGCAAAACGAATACGATTTCTCCATAATTTCAAACCAACTATAGGCCTAGATGCATATGAAATCATGCAAGTACATGCTAATTTAAGATAGTAATGTGCCATTTGTCCAATACACTAAGCGGTACACAAAAGCACCATGCATTTGCCCCAAGTGTTTCACTGCAGCTTCTGGTTTGCGTGGGGCCCGGCGAAGGTGGGGTTGTGGCTGAAGGTAAACTGCAATTCCCACAATGCGCCCCTGAACACAGAAACAAACATTGTTACGAAACAAGTTTGACTGCCGTGAATCGCACCATGTGCTCAAGGAGGGTCTGCCGTAGCTCGCCATCGATCTGTCCGCTGTAAACCAGAACGGCTGCATAACGTGAATGATCGACACACAACATGGAAGAAGGGGGGGGGTGGGGTGGAAATCATTTTACCATACCAAGGACGAAAATCAGTCAGCGTTAGCCATCTAGCAGTATGTAAATCTGATCAAATGAGTAACACATATACACTACTGGATTTAACTAATATAACAAATCGTTATACTTAAAACATACACACATTTACTATGTATCCTAGAAACTATTTTTGTAATGCGACCGGTGTTCCTCGCTAGCTACTTACGCACGCCATTCATTACATCCAAGTTAACGCGGCAAAAGGAAAAGTTGCACGAAACTGTTTCGCAAAAGGCCGACTGTAGCTGAACGATGAAGCTGGGTGCGGGAAAATGGGAGCGACCACGCGGGTCTTTGCGGGAGGACGGAGCACAGCCTGCAGGCGCCCCCGTGAGTAGCGGTTTCCATTGAGAGGCTGTGGCGCATTGGGCGCCATGTGAAATTCAAACTGGGACTGCTGGGTCAAATTTACGAAAAAGGCAGAAGGAAAAACAACAAGACATTTCCCCGGGACCCAAAGACTCGCCGCACTGCGAATCACTGCCTCGTGTACTTTGGCGTACAAGTCTGACTACTCTAGGTTTAATAAGTGTCTCTACAAATAATCTTAATACTAAGGATGGCTAGTAAGCAAACTAGCTAGCTTGGTAACGACAGCGTGAAGTCCACATAAACACGATTAGATATATTCAAAGTGCCAAACCCTTTCGCCAAGTGTTTAAATCATTTACTACTATATATATATATATATATATAGGCACATTTGTAGCATGACTAGTCTTACACATGTTCTTGGATGTGCATTTGCTTGACCTAGCTAAATAGCTACTTTCAATTCACTGAAACAGTAAATAATTAACCATCATAGTATAGGGTGAATAGTTATGTTCACATTTAGCTTTTCTTCAATCTTCTTCAAACGACTTATTTAAATATACATTTCAGTGCCGCACTTATTCTATCACTGGCCATCAACACACCCTAACCATCAAAGCCTTCTGCCGTAAAATAAAAGCAAGATTCAGAAAACTTCTGCTCCCGCTTAAAGCCGAAATTCGCCCCTTTACCCATCCGATATTACGCCGTAACAAAAAATTACAACAATAAACATCCGAGTTGCATTTTACCTCCGATAAGTTGCTGGAAACCTGCAACGGGTCGAAAGGTTTACGAAAGAGGCGCGAATGCATCGTCATGTGATGCCGTCTCTTTGTGGGCGACTCCCCACCAGGCAGCCCCCCGATTTAAGACCAAAGAACTACATCCGCTAGGAGCCGAATTTGCATAATTAATGTGATTTATTTTCCTAAGCGCAAGGCGAAAGAACGAATAAAAATATCCTGCTCGGCTTATTAAGAAGCTCATGCTGTTTGCAGCAAATGTAATACAGTGTATTTATAATTAGTTCTGGACAAAAAACAGTTAAAAAGTTAGTTTCCTCAATCCGGTATCTTCCTCAGGTTATATAAAGTATGTCAAATGTAAACGACTACTTAACACGTGCTGTTTACTTTTTCTAAACGAAATAAGGAAATGTCATTTTCCCCTCATTTCCCGCACGATGATTTTAATTTTTACAATTAAACGGTGAAACCAAGCAGAAATGCATAACAGCAGAATTTAGAACAAAACAGAGCATAAGATTTTAAAATACCAACGAGACGAGTATTACTTGGCCGAAAAAAAACATACCTTAAATGAGCGTTTTAAAACACGCACATTTTGGGTGCTGAGGGTGTATCAGAAAGATTCCTTCCTTACTGGGCAGATGGCTTAAGCGTTCCTCGCTATTTTAAAATTTGAACAAAAAAATTTGTCATGCGTGAAATTGTGTGAGCATCCTCTTTGTTGTTTTTTTCTGGGTGGGGGTGGGGGCAAAGAGACATTCGACATTGTTCTAATAATTATTGAGTTGTTGTAGTAGACTAGTTTGTCACCACAGTGAATCATTTCAATACCTCACAAATTTATCATGCATTCGATTTCAAAAAATGTTGTTTCCATTTTATAAAAAGCCTGCAAACGTTGAGTCCATTGTTTCCATCTCCCTCCAGCCTTAAATCCTGTGGTCTAAAACGACCCAGAAGGCTAATGACCTCTAACCTCGACAAACTCTACCCCCACATTGTAACACCCCCTGCCATAAACCAGGCATTCCCGCGTGTTTCATTTGAACTCAGGTATTTCGTTCTTTCGTGTTTTCTCCAAGGAAATAAACTATTTCCATACTGGATCATACGTATAGCCATAATTTTATGAACGCAAAAAAATACGCCCACAACTTGTAAGATTTGATTAGAACATTAGTTTCAGTCTGCTGCGTCTGGCATTGTCGGTGTTTACACATAAAACCATCTGAAATCTAACCTAGTTTCCCGATTTCGGCCTTTTTGTTTATTTTTTCATGTTCAGAAAAATAGAGTTAAAACAAGCCGACAGAACTGGGCAAAGCATCCTTCCCGGTGAACCACTGTTTAGATAATTGAATTTCAGCTGAAAAATTTCAGCACGTTTCAAGGTTCACAATTGCACATTAAAGAGATAACAAGTGATAATGTTGAATGTTGCTGTATCGTGGAAGAATATTTAGCAATAATTATGGATAATTTGATGAATACGTTATCTAATGCATATAGTGTTTAAAACGTTGTTAGAAATTGTTCTATTTTATGCTTCTGTTTTTAAATGAACTTTGATAAACTATCACTTCGACTGCAAAAGTAACAAAAATGAAATTCCTTTCTTTTATTTAAAGAACCTTATTGTATTTTTAATCTTGAGTTTTCTTGTGATACTAATAGTAAAGAAAATGTAGATAATATGCATCAAAAAGTACTAAAAGGCATCAGCATTTTTATTTCGAAGGACTGTTCTGTAACATCTTCACAGAATAACATTAACACAAGCTAAGATGCTCAACTGCAATAATCACAATATCTAGTGAATCACAATAGTGAATATAATAGTTGTTGTATTACCTTAACCATCAAATCTGTGCTTTTTGAATTTAATTTGAAAAAGACAGGGGAGAGAATAATATTTAAAGAGTTTTAATTATGGGACTATACATTTGATTTGGAGATAAGTAAATCAACAAATGAAGTAACACATTAC
>JABFEA020000002.1:11786793-11800159 GCA_019775915.2 Cyphomyrus plagiostoma | reverse complement strand
CAACACAACCCCCCACCCCCCCCACCCCCCAACCCAACAAAAACAACCCCCCCCCCCCCCCACCCCCCCCCCCCACCCCCCCCCCCCCCACCCCCCCCCCCCCCCCCCCCCCCGCGCCCCGCGCCCCCCCCCCCCCCCCCCCCCCAGCCCTCTTAAATAATAAGACACCAGTCCATATATATTACGGAATGACACCTCGAGTGCAGCATGACATTAGAGTGTAGGGTCACTTTAGAATGACCCATCAGGAATGAAAAGACCTCACGCTGAATCAACGACAGCATCGTAGAGAATCTTAACAAGGGTTTAAGATTCACCACTGTCCGCCCCTCCTTTCCTCAGGTGACCTGCTCTGGGATTTTACATGTATCTAGGTTTGCCGTGTCCTGTGGAATTGCCACTCAATTCCATTAGGAGGTCACAACAAACTCATGAGAAAAGATGATTAGAGGGAGGCTAGGCTGCTGCCCTATTATTGAAAACTAGAACAAACACAGATGCAGAATGCAGGCCAGAGCAGTACGCTACTGTATATCTCTTTAGCTGCTCGACGAGCCATATATCACCCTTGCTCCATACTGTTAATTTGTGATGTATGGAGGAAAGCAACACCCCACTTGTTCTGAAAAAAACAACCCAACTGAAAATGCTCAGGGTGCAGAGGAGCATGGGGCAGGGAAGGTATGCCGTTTTCCCCACATCAAAGGCCAGGTGTAAGATGTATGCCTTTTTTCTTCTGACTCTTTCTTCTTTCATAACACGCTTTCCTGGTTCATCCCCCATTCCCAACCCAGACATGATCATCCCTCAACATCTACGCATCTTCCTGCGCTTGCGGCCTCTTGAGGTCCCGGATCTGCTTGATCAGGTAGTTCTTCTCGTCGCAGAACTGTTCGTCCTCGGAGCGGTCTGTCTGGAAGTGGCCCAGGAACTCCACCAGCTTGGTCTGGTTCTTCAGCAGGATGTCCAGAACTGGCTGTGTCTTGCTGGGGTTGGCCACGAACACCTAAACGCAGAGGCGGGGCTGATGACTTAATCTCAAAGCGAGCGCCCAATAGAACGTCAGCAATCGACACTCAGACGAGGAGGCCTCCTGGTCACCGAGTGAGACTGGCTATAGGAAGGCGTCTGACCTTGAAGACATGGAAAGCCTCAAACTGGATGTTGCGGCTGTTGTCTCTTAGCAGGTTCATCATGAGCTTCAGGTTCTCGGCTCGGCTGATGTAGTTGGTCATGACTGTGAAGTTGTGTCGGTCTAACAGGAGTTCACCCAGGAGCTGCATGCAGACTTAGTGTTAAATAAACCATCCATTCTCAGCTAAAAGCAGCTGCAGACGTTGTAGGCAACGTAGCAGCAATGTTAGAATGATCATGCACGCCACTCTGGAGGAGAAATGACTAATGAAACAGAATAAAATAGACTCCATCTGCCATCTGAAAAACTCACCATCGGTGCTTCTATGTGACAACAGAATATTGTGTCAAGGCCAAAAAGACCCAATAGCCACAACCTGAAGTTAAAGAAATTCTTAATATATACAAGTTGAAAAAGAGTACAGTTTTACAGACAAGACACAGGACTCTACCTTCAAAGACTGACGTTTGGTGACATAATTATCTGAATGCAAGAGCTTCTCGTATTCAGTAAACACCTAAAAAAAAACAAAACAAAAAGCACATGCCATTGATATTATCACTTTTAAAATCAAATGTACAAAATTAAGAATTACTGCCGCTGCTCTTACCCTGTCATAATTTGTCTCCAAGAACTCTGCACACATTATCTTGTGCCTTGTAAGTAGATCCTGAAAGGGAAAGGAAATGCATTACAAACAACACTAACCGATGTCACAAAAATATGTTTCTGAAGCCTATTGAAATGGTTACACTGCACAGCTGCATTATGGGTAATCGCTTATTAGAACTGCATATCGGCTTAATTGTAAAAAACAAGAAGCTCTTAAAATACCAAGTACAGAAGGTGTAATCTTTCTGAGCCACAGACATTTCCATCTGCACAGGCTCCATTTTCAATGGTGGTTGTACTTCCTCAAATAAATATTGTTTATATTTAAATAAAATACCCATAGTTTAACCTATCAATAGTTTAATTTTTAAGTACTTAAATTTTTCACATTTTAGATACCTAACGAATACTTTCAGCCTTTAACTTCATTTCCATCTATGCATCTGGATATTTCACCAGAGATGTTAACTACCCTGCTCAAAGGTACGAAAGCTTGGCTCTCAGCTGAGATCCTATCATTCTTCCCCAGTTTACTTACATTCACTATTTATGTTTGTTCCACTATTACATCCTATGCTGCCTTTGACTAAGTAAACAGTCTATTGTAAAAAGTAGGGCGTGAATATATGGACCAAAAACTTATCTATTTTCTGCAACCGCTTATCCTGTCTGGGGGGGTCTGGAGCATCTCAAGGAAACTACAGGCAGAAGGCAGGGAACAGCCCAGGATGGGGGGCCAGCCCACGTCAGAGTACCTTCACACACAATTCACTCACACACCTATGGGCAATTTTGGAACCTCAATTAACCTCAGCATGTTCTTGGACTGTGGGGGTGTGGCGACCAAAGTCCCTGCAAGAAACCCCACAACATGAGGAGAAGATCCAAACTCCCCCACATGGAGCCATGGCAAAGACTTGAACCCAGGTCCCTGAGGTGTTAGGGCACAGTGCTATCCACCGCACCACCTGTGCCACCCTGGATCAAAAACCATATCTCTGTATTTTTCAGGCAGAAC
Organism: Cyphomyrus plagiostoma; assembly: GCA_019775915.2. NCBI lineage: Eukaryota > Metazoa > Chordata > Actinopteri > Osteoglossiformes > Mormyridae > Cyphomyrus > Cyphomyrus plagiostoma. The sequence continues at coordinate 11,797,394 of JABFEA020000002.1, read as the reverse complement.
AGTGATACACGATATACATTTCAGTATTTTGTATAAAGTGAGCTAAATGTTCAGTATTACGTCAAAGCCTCGTGAGATATTCCAAACACCTATTAAACATTAGTCTCAGTTTATAACATTGCTCTCAAAACAGAAGGTGAATGTTTGGGGACAAAAAAAAAATTCTAAATTTAATACCTATTTGGCAAATGGCTCTAAATGTAGAAGCCTGCAAACAGTGAAAGTGCACTTAACTGGTAAGACCCTAATTTTAAGGTATTAGCCTTCAATAAAATAAAACAAATACTGCAAATTACAATATTGTTAACCTCTGAGACCCCTGGCATTACTCTTAAAATAAAATTAACCAGGCAACAACCTCTCCCCTCCATCAACTCCCCCATGAGACACTAACAGAACGTTTTGATTCTAGCTAGGATTCCAGGGATTTGGTGCAACGTCACAGCAGCAGCTCTCTCTCCCATCATTAACACATGACAGAAAACCTTAGGTCTATATTGGAAATCATGGCTCATACCATTTTAATACACAATAAAAGTATAACGATATAAACGGTACTGTCTCATGCCACAGAAATTCCATAATGCTGCAAAAAATATGATCAAGGGGCAAAAATTGGCCCCAGAAATTTCATTTCATAATATATAACCTAGAGCTACACATCAGTGTTTGTGGTGATACTGGTGTAAACATACCTACATCCTCACAGTTATAGCACATACAATCCTTGACAATGATAACCTATGTTACTGGTATTTGAATTTACTATACTATACTTTCTATTGTTATTTATGCTATACTACGTAGCCTAGGTGTGTAGTAGGCTATACCATCTAGGCTTGTGTAAGTACACTCTATGATGTTCTCACATTGACGAAAACAGCTAACAACACATTTCTCCGAACGTATCCCTATTAAGTGATGCATGACTATTTATCCTGGTAAGTGAAATGGCCCCGTACACATATTATTCATACTTTATATAGGCCATGTAACATCATATCATTCCTGTTTTTTCTATATGTTAGCGTCTTTTTCGCCTGGGAACACTTACAAATTTGTTTTTTGTTTTATGCCGTTTCAGCTTACAAAAGGCTCTACTTTTGTAAAGGGGGGGCACCTGTAAATATTTCCTAGGGGCGTGGCTACGGATCAGCTGCTTATCCATGGCTTTGTCTCACCCACTCATCAACAACTTTTACAGTCGCCCAGGGCTGGCCAGTATACAGAATTCTCACAGTGTACTGATACATTTTCAAAATGAGACACGGGATGGTGCAATACCATTAATATCAATATACCTTTTATTTTGTTGAAATTAGGGTGAAAAATGATCCTTCCTGTAATCAACGCGAGAGCTTCAGTCGTGATGTTGCACAGACTCCTAGAATTCACAGTTAAAATCAACTCATCTTGTCTCACAGGGAAGTTGAGAAAGGCGAAGAATTTGTACTTGTTTCAATTTGCTTTTAAAACACTGCTGAATGGCTCACAGGCTAAATATACCGTTATTTTCAGTATTTGCTTTATTTTTCAATTTACAGTTGTTAAATGCCGGCCTTCATTTTCCGCAAATATTTTTAATAGTTTCTAAAAAGGATGTTTTATAAAACTACCGTAAACTAGTTCATTTGGAAAAACTGAAAGTTTTCACTTTATCTAACAACTAATGCATTATACATATAAATGGAGCCTGGTGTGAGTGCGGGTTTTTGGGGTGACCAAAGGACTGGAGTTAAGAACCACTGCTTTACGACTGGCTGCTTCAGAAGTCCTCAAAAAAACCCACTCAGGCCTCCATGGATCAGGCTCCCCACCCCTTGGCTATTAAGAGCTAAATAAAAGTCTAAACAGCAAAAACTGTCACCTGCTTGCTCTCACATAGAGATGGCATTCTGTAAACATACAGATACTTGCTCACTTCTATTTGGAACAGCGATTGTATGCTTACTATTTACTCATGTAGGCACAAGGTGGTGACTACTGTATGCATTTTAATCTGGGCTCAATTCACAAAACAGACACTTCATGCATTAAGTACTCATTTTAAAAAGTGCCCCCAGAATTTGGTAAATGTCCCCATCTTTAGACAGGCGGGGTAAAAAATTTAAAATATTTTTAAAATTTGCAACACCGTATACCTCCCAACACTAGTAACAGGTATGTGTAAGACTGTCATGTATGCATATTTAAAATGCCTTGAAAGTTATATATTATACCTGGGCACACCCACCAAGACAAATTCCTTGTATGCTTAAGAGACCTACTTGGCCAATAAAGATCTTTCGGATTCTTTTTTGAGATTAAGCACCAGGCTTAAAAATATGAAAGCTGGGCCCTCTTACCTTTTTTGTTGTTTTAACTGAATCACTTAAGTTGCAGCAACTTCTTCAAGGGTCCAACAGACTGGCCTGTCTTTGTACTATATTCTGAGTCCATGTCCTTATCAGCTTGTCAGCACCTTCTACTAGCGAACGACTCACCTTGAAAGAGGCGAAGGCATCTGAAGCCACGTCAAAGGTGGAGAGCTCCACGTAGCGGAAGAAGCAGTAGAAGTCCTCGGAGAAGAGCACGCTCCGGGCCAGGGGCTCGTGGCGAAGACACTCCCGCAGCATCAGGCCACAGTTCAGCGCCACCTCCGGCCTCTCGTACCTGCGGCAAGGCTGGGCTGCTCAGCGGCCTCCCCGGGACACCCATGCGTATGCGTGTACACAAACGTTGTACGATATACCGATATTGCCTCATGATACCAAAAATTTAAATGCTATAATTCCGCAAGTTTCGATACTTAATAAATTGCATTGCACAGTGGAGGTACCAAATCTGCACTTTGGGGAAGAGAAACAGTCGTTTTCACCAATTTAACAAACAGAACAAACAAATATAAAGGTTTAATCTACTGTATTATAAATGAGGATTTGAGGTAGGATCGGACAGTATGTGATTTTTTTTATACCATCCAAACAATCAACTGTGTTATGTGGTATTTTATGGTATTTTCAAAAGCAGTGTTCCAGTATTTTTAAATGTTGAGATTGATGTATGTTGAGATTTCAAAATTCAATGATAAACCATAATACTACCCAGACTCAGGCTGAAGCCAAATTGATATCAGAACCTATGTATTGAATGGAGCTGAATTAATCTATGGATATTTCACTGATAAGGTTAAAACCATATTATAAGCTATTGCCGCTTGGTTCAGAAATAAGCTCGTTTATTTCATTCAATCATTTTCTGAGCAATATACACGCATCCATTGACTTGTGCCCGGGATTTGTCCCAGAAATGAGGACACAAGTCAATCTGGACATGTCTCGATCATTGTACGAGAGGGGTAAAATACCCCGTATAGCATAAAAGATACAATATTACACACATTTAACTAAACCTCTATAGTGGTAATACAATTGGTTTGTTTTAGTTCAGGCCGCATGCCGCAAACGTGGCAAAATAACGTTAACATAAAATAACATCTACTATGTCTGCCTTGGATGCCTCTGAAACAGTGTAGCGTGTGAAGTACTGCGGAGGGCACCAGCGTCACACGTCTGCCGGGTGTGGTGTCACGGCTAAAGTTATGAGCGACGACAGGTGGGTAACCGCAGTTTAGCGAGAACGTGGATGTGGCGGTGAGGTGCTCCCCAGCGGCGGTGGGCTCAGCACAGCGCGTCCTCACCCCTTCAGCAGCATGAAGAGGATCTGCGGGTGGGAGGAGATGTACTCCACGGTGGGCGTGCGGGTGCCAATCTGCCGACGTACCACGTTGCTGAACAACTGCACCACGTCCTTCTTCCCCTGGCCCACCAGGAGGAGAAACGATCAGAATCTGCTTTGATGCCGCGCTAGTCCACCGCATTCGGTCTAATTACACATTTCCACTGCTTTCATGTGGTCCCTCTTTCCGAATCAGCCACCTCCACAGCTGAGCCACCTAACAAAGCACTTGATAATTAGCTGGCTGCGGTCACGGGTCCAGGCAGAAGGCCGATTAAGATCAGATGAAAGTCTTGGATATACGCCAAACTACCATGGTTCGAAATAAGTTCCAAAAGGACACCGCAAAATAATCTCACGCATAACATATCTGAAAGAGAGTCAATCCTTGTAAAGGCACAAGGCAGATACCGCCCCCCCATCTCTGAAAGGAAAACAAGCAAAGGTTCCAGACCTCGAAATCGATTCTCTGCAAGTTGGCGATGAGCGCGATCAGCAAGTTGGTGTTGTACAGCTCTTGGGCCAGCTGAGCTACAGCTTCTGTCTGAGGCTCCTTGTCTCCCGTGCCACACAGCACCTCCTTCAGGGAGGACAGACTCTTGGACACCTCCTCCGACACCTGCACAAAGTGGTGGGGTACGTCACCGCATGGCATGCGTGGCAGCTATCATTCCATCTCTGGGACACTGCAAGGTCATGAGAGGAGAAGCCGCGTCTGGGCTGGACTTGTGACCAGGACTAAATGCTCAGGGCACAGGAACTGACTCGCTGCAGAATGCGCAACCGATGCCAAAATGTCATGCAGGTTAAGTGATGACAAAAATAGGTAACAGAATACAAAGGAAGTTATAGATAAGTTTATCGGTAAAAGGAGCTGAAGAGAAATGTAAACAGACTGCTAACATAACAGCTTACCATTGATAACAATGACGGGGGGGGGGGGGTCAGGGGAAATAGTGCACCATGTCATTCAAAATCAGAGGGTTCCTGTCGAGCAAGAACAACACAAAGCACAGAAACATGGACAGCAGAAAGCCCATTTTCTGTCCTGGGGTCCTTACCCCAGCCAACCCATCACACACCTTCTCGCACTTCTTGCTCTCGGAGGCCTCGAGCTTTTCCAGGTAGGCCACATTCTCCTTCAGACTCTTCACAATGTCTGCAGGACTCTTCTGGGACTTCCCAAAGGGGAACGGCATGGTGGGACGAAGAAGTGGGATGCTGGGGGGCTTGCAAAAGCTGGCTACTATCTGGGGATCACACAGACCAAAATGAGATGGTGAACTTACAGTGCTGGGCAAAAGTCTTCATGTCGGGGTAAAACTAAGATATTACGTCTGTCAAAGTGTTTCAGCATAGCCATTTCAAAACCTCTCATAGAATCACCCCAGGAATGGCAGCAACCATCCAATAAGCCCATGTATTTTGACTTGACCACTAACCCACCTAATCAATAACTCACTGAGTTCAATAATAAGTTGCTGTTTGCCAAACCAGTCCTCATGGCAGACTGGACAGATACATTTTTGTTTTATCCCAGTTCCCAGCACACCTGTAAGATATTTAGAGTTCTTGACTGCTTGGGTCGGGTGTTCTGAGAAAAAGTGTCTATTTACTTGACATATACAGCTATTCCCAACTGCCTGTATATATTAAATCATGCCTACATTACAGAACTGCACCTATACAATGCAAATTATATGTAAAAAGAATACAGTCATCGTTTGCACGCCAATTTTTGAACTACAGTCATTTGAAATCATGTACAAAAATCGCATAAGATGCAGGCCTGACTGTACTGAATATTGACTAAATCCTGGACAGGAAGAAAAGGCAAAAGATCAATAATAACCACAGTAATTACCTTTGCATTGTGGCAGAAAGACTAAAAGTTCAAGGTACTGCCATTTTATGTACCAAACAAAATAGAATTGAATTGTGAGGGTCCCTATAGATTTCCACCCCTAGTTCTCAGCACTCTGAACAGAAAAATAAAGAAGTGCTGGTACTGGGTACTGGTGAGTACCGGCCCAGTACATGCACCGTCAGTCTGGGTATATAACACTGTGCTTAGCAGGTAAATAGTGCAACATGAATAATTACATTAAATCCTGCATTCTGCTTTAAATAATTAATGCCTGTATTTCCATTTCACCAGCTGAAAGGTCCCTGAAGGGAGGTGCACCCCCCCATCATACAGACAATATAACAGCAACGTATTCAGAACTACAAATGTTTAAAAGGTTAATTCCCTACGAAATGTTAACTAGCAAGGTTTGAAACTAATAGGGGCTAAAAGAAAATGTCCACAAAAAAGTTACTGTGGTAGTTTGTTTGGCTCTGAGTTTCCTATACACCAAACCAAGGTCCATATCGCCCATGTTTTAGAGGTACCAAAAAACTAGTCAACAATTGGTTTGAAAGGGAAGGCAAAGAAAAGTAAAAACTACATTAGTTTACAGGAAGTGTGATCTTATCTGATGACATCAGAAGGCAGAGAGAAGAGTGAGTTGCCAGCTCAACTCTGCCCCCCCCTCCTCACCTAATCTCCACAACCACACGGGCGGGTCTGCTGCTCTGCCTTTTTGCAAATCCTGCCATGAAAATGACCACTTTACAGCGTGTTGCCCTTCACCTGTAACGGCTCGTTTGCATTTTTCCTTGGTACTACTTACCAACTCCTGAATTGCTTTCTGATCCGTCAGCCAGTCCCTGAGCATGGGATCGATGACAGCGAGTAAACACTGAGAGAGTACCTGCCCGTACAACTAACTTACTTCCTCTTCATATAAAAAGAGAGCTGACAGTACCTTAAGTGTATCCTTATTTACTTTTCCCTCAAGTCCAATAGGACTGAATTACATCCACAGGAGATGTGTAGCATAAATCAAACCTTAGACATGTTTATGGTTATCTAACGTGTATCCGGCTATTAAAGTGACCAGTGACCAGCGACCGTTGGGAGGGGACGTAATCCCTGAACGGAATTGAGGACTACACAATAGCGCCAGACTCAGGAGGTAATATGCAGACGTTTTTATTAAAGGAAAGTCATATAGGAATTAAATGAGCTCTGCCACGGCTCAGATTCCCCATCTCCTGGTACGTGTAGATAAGCAGTTCACAGTAAAAACGGCATTATCAGTCAAATGCAAATATTAATATCCAATCGAGTACAAAAAAAAACTTTAGGTGCATAACAGGTAGAGCATATAAATAACACAGGTATTGAACGACATAGAGCTGCCAATCAATGGTAACACCATAAAAGTCAGTTGGCTACAATGGCGTTCGGCCTTAAAAACGTTTATTTTTCACAAAGTAACGCGGCAAGGGGCAATACCGGTGTAGGGGAAACTACACCGTCACCGGGTGGCACACACAACTGGGCGATGTAACTCCCCAAAGGAGTATCTGGAGTCGTCCGACTGTCCCACTTATAGCGTAAAAAGAGACGCATAAAATACAATCAACAGGCTGTCAGATCAGCGTAAAGGAACGACGAAATGCTGGCGCTCGCGCCGTGCTTCACGTTAGCTAGCTTACTTTTTAACATCTAGATACTTGGTATTAAAAGTTGCTTAATCAATTTATTATGTCACAGCCTGTGTTTTGTACAGTTCATAACACGGCGCGCACACACGAACACAATGACGGTCTAATTATGAAATGTATTTTTTCTCGATAACATCGCAAAGAAAAACGTAAGTTCCTCGTTAGGCAACAACGTGAGACGGGTAACGCTACTCACCGAACTCGGAACACAAGCTAGGCGGCTGACCGTAACGGGGCCAGCCAGCTAGCGGAGGTACGCTTAAAAGGAAATATGGGCTTAGCTAGGTGCTCATGTCGGAATTAGACTCGAGTATTTCTGTGGAGGAAATGAAAAAGGAAAAAAACTTGCTATTCCGGCAATGGTGCGATTATTACCATCTACCTCATACACATTGCCTACCTCCTCTGCCGGGGCGCAAAGCGCTGGCCAGCCATTGGCCAGCCACGGTTTGACCGACGTCTCTTCCAGCCAATCGCAAGCGACAACAAGCGCCCAGACAGTATTCAGGAAAGAAAACATCATGTGTGTACATCAAAATCACAAAACAAACGAAGATGTAAGGGTACGGGAAATATCCAATGATTTTCCTATTTATTCTTAAGATTTAAGAAAATCTAAAGATTTATATAAATACTAAAGACTATATCTCGTTATACTTTAAAGCAGAATTTTATCTGAAGTGTTATCTGAGTTAATATATACCAATTAAATGTTTTAAGTTAATGTAAATCATCGGGATGTGCGGTCTTTTGCTATAACTATACATTTTAAGTATGCATAAATAATTTCAATATATGCACACAGACGCTTATGTACGTTTTTATTTGACCATTAATTCGATTCACTTAATCATTACAAATTATTTAGATTGGTCCCTTTCCAAATAAGTAGAAAAATGTGTATGAACGATTCTAAAGAGTATATGTACTATCGTAAAGCATGTTATCATAGTAAAAAAAAAAAAAAATCCGCCGAGATACCATCGGCAATTTTATGTATATTTTGTAAATCACAATATAATGGAGGTTTTGGAATGACACTGGACAAACATCCAGATATAACACATCAGCACCAAAAAAAGAATTATAAAAACTCCTAATTTTTTATACCGATCGACTGATCTCCTTTCGTTTTCAACATGTCGTAGGTTCTTCCGCCTCAAAGTACGTTTCCTGTTAATTAATACTTTGCAACTTTTTAGTATCAAGGAAAAAAAGCAACAGCGTAGGCTATAATATTTCCTCCGTTGACAGCATTTACAAAAAAAAAATGATCACGCAGAGCTTTTGCACCGCGTTGTATTTTACTGGAAGAAGGCAGTGCGTATGCGTAAGGGGCGTGAATTTGGAGGATCTGGCAAACAAACGTGCTTTTTTTTTTGCAGTGCGCAACGTCATGCGAATGAGACGCAGTGGGGAAACGGAGAATCCGCAAGCGCTTCCATCGCTGTGGGAGGAAGCAAAAAAAACATCCGTACGCACTTTTCTAATACCATTTCCCCTCATCTGGCGGAACGGCGTGACTGCAACCCACTGAGACGGGTAAGAGATATTCGTGCGTCGCTATTAAGATGGGAATATCACGGAGGATGGCGCCGACGGGAATAGCAGACGGACTTGTCCACAAAAAAGTGATCCCCCTCCTCCTCTGCTTTTCCCCCCGATGCGATCATGTACCCGTCGGTAGCGCGTGGCGCGTCCGCGTCCCGGGCGGGCAAATCGGCTGCGCCACGGCCGCTAGCTGGGGGCAAATGCGCCCGAATGAATGAGATGCGGCGCCCGTATCGCAAAACTCTCTTAGAAAACTCTCCGATTTTTTTTTCCGGCAGCATCCACGGCCTCTTCTTTCTCCGGCCAGGGGCCTCGTGGGGTGTTCGCGTTAAGCTGGAATCATTATTAAAACAAAAAAACCACTGGATGCTCATCTCGGGAGAGGCACACCCCCCTTTTTGTAAGGAAAATTGACATTGAGAGGGAAAGGCGAGCGCAAAGCGACGCCGCGATTGAGCGCCCCGCCAAACGTGCATTCCTGCTATGTTGTGAGCGCGCTTCATGCGGAGCCGCTCCGTCCTTTCGTGGGTCCATGTGGCATTAAAACACGCTTCCCCGGGGGACTTTCGCTCTGCGCCTCCTTGTTTACTCCACTTGGCAGGCTGCTTTGCACGTTGAGCCGCGTTTTTGGTGGCGCTGCCGCGGACAGTTGCTAATGCTAAGCCAGGTCGTGTTTATTCTTCCTGCGGCTGTGCTTAAGACAGTGTGCTCGCATCACATCCACGCCGGCATTATGCGTCTAATAATTCTAATAATGATAACATCCATGGTTAGAGGTTCGTTTTTATTTAACATTAATTCTTTGGTTGTTGACTTTGTGTTTTCGCTACTGTGACCAACTTGCCAGCTATTTATAGAAGATGGTTTTTTTTATAACAAAAAATATTTTCATATAATTATCAATAATTATGAAATTTCTTAGTTTTATGAATTATTTTTTGCTACAGGGCCTAGTAATATGTCAGTCGACGTGATATTGTCCCATTCTTTTGAAATAATGTGATGTAATTTTATCAGAATTTTTACATTACTTTACAAAAGTGTGTGTGTGTGTGTATACGCGTATATTTTTATTTATATCCCATGTGGAAGTCAGGAACACAGTTTTACTAAAAAATGTGTTAAAAATGCACTCCTAACATACACAGGTCACCAACTGAACCCTGCTGGAGTAGTTCTCTGTCACGGTGTCCCCTCTCCCTCTCTCCATGTCCCTCTGTTACGGGGCAGGTCTGAGCCTCTCCCAACATCCAGTAAAATAAAAATCATTTTATACTGCTCCAAAGTTCATCCCTGATTGTTGCATACATGCACCTAGTCTGTAACCTTGTTTTATATTTTTTTCCAGATTTTTACCAGAAACAACAGCTGTCTCAGTTATTGAGATGGGCGTCAGAGTTTAAACCACAAGACACATGTGTCCTCATTGGGGGTACATAAATACATCAAACATAAATACAACAATACAGGAATGTTTTCCCCTCCACACATACACCTTCTGAGCTGGCCACCTTTCAGTCCCAGCCTTCCCAGTGCCTGTAATGTCACAGCTGGGACTTCAGAGATGATACTTTACATTGTACTGACGGTTAGCAGTACCTGAGACGAGACCTTCTGCCCCTCCAAACCAATGCCATGTTCCCAGACCCCCGTGCTCTGTTCGGGGAGGGGTGTGTCACTCCACCTTCGACGGGAGGAACACAGACATTGCAGAACTCAAGCTACCTGCTGCCTGCCAGTGCCTCCACCTGACACTTGAAATTTTAACTCGCTAATTG
>JABFEA020000002.1:11761070-11779255 GCA_019775915.2 Cyphomyrus plagiostoma | reverse complement strand
CCCCTGCACCAAACGGACTGTCAGACCCACTCATGCCCTCTCGCCCTTGCCATCTCCACCAACCTGTTTTTGTGCCCGGGCACACCTCAATGAGCTCGCTTCATACTTATTAAAAAGAGGGACGGAGCAGAGAGACGGAGCTGCTTTTCGGATGAGGACCGGCCGCGGGGAAGCCGGAAGGAAGCTGGCGCGTCGGACAGACGCCCCATGGAGCCGCTGCTGTGGGCCGACCACAGAGTCACTCTGCAGGCGACCAGACTGACCAGAGACGTCAATTCTAACACTCCCGTGTTCCACACATTTCAGAAAAAAAAAAGTCACGTGACACCAGCCTTTATTTACGAAGAAACCAAGATCTTTCCTGGAGTCCATGCTAAGGATGCTGCCTTCTGCGCCTTTCTGTTTTCTTCAAAATTATGAAATCAATACTCGCACTCATTCTATTTTTTTTTTTTTAGGAAGGTGTCCTTTTTTGTGAGATTTTTTTCCCTCCCCTCTTGAACTGTGTATTATATTTTAATACTGTATTGCTATCATGATTGTAATTGAAAATATGTGGCTTTCTTTGTATTCAGAGTCAGGATTAAAAGTCCTCTGGTAGCATGATCTTTGACTATTTCATATTTTTAAACAGCTGAGTTTTCATTTTCTAGTTTGGCTAATTACTGAGAACACCTCTCATTCATAGACTGCTAAACGTATTAATTTATATCAAATTTACAGTTGTAACTGCATGTTTTGGTATAAAATCACATATAGAAAATTATTTTAAGTTGTGAATTTTGTCTTATCCAATAGGGGGCAGTCTCTGCACTGCCTTGACCTTCACTTGTCAATAATACTGAAATTAAGTAATGGTTTATGCTGGTTATCGGTTACTGAAGGAACCTTTCCAGACATTATTAAAAAAGTCGATTACCAGGTGCGCTCTACACCACGTTTAAAAAGTGCTTATTTTGTTAATTTGCTGAACATACGTAATCTATTTGCCTCCCGAGAAAATGTCAAGTTAAAATATAAATTTTGATAGGTTGAGTTTTGCAAATAACACCATCGACACGATTATTCAACATATATGTCTTCATTTAAAGACAGCATGCTTTGGTTTACTTTTTTGTTTTATAGATGGAACTAAATATTTTACTTAATTCAGCTAATTGGTTACCGCGAATTTGGTTGTCATAAATTACCTTCAATGATCACAAATTACGGGTGACTCTCGTGTAATGCAAGAAATTTAAATATATAATAGTATACATGCACACACACGGGGGGTTTGATCTATGCTTTAAAATACAGCATAACATGTAACTTGTGTCCACCCAGTCATGTCAGCTGCACATGTTGACAGCGGGGTCCGCACTGCGTAATTGCACTCCGCCGTCACAAAGCTGGCCGCTGCACGACGGTGGGCGGCGCTTCCCGGCTCGTCAACCTCGATTCTGTGCCGCTACTCCGGCGCAGCTTTGACGGGAGTCTCATTGCAGCGGCACATCGTCAGTCCGAGGTGAAACTAAAACCGATACGAGTCCCGGGGGGACATACAGTCGGCGGCCGTTACCGAGCAGCACACGGTTACCGACATGGCGACGGGCAGTCCCTGCATCGTGGTAAGTTTGCGTTCTGTTTTGCTATAAATAAGTCCTCTCTCTGGGTATAAAGGGAACTGAGCAATCACCGGATCGGTTCTACTAATTTTTCCCTTATTTTTTTGTTTGTTTTATTATTGTAATTCCTTGAAACGACTGTTAAGTCGTTCAGAATGCGACGTACAATTTCTGCTTTCTGTGACCAAGTTGCAACAGAAAAAACTGCACCCGATTCGTCTGTTGTTTAGACTAGTCATGTTCCATGTTTTGTTGTTATTATTTTGTTTAGATAAGGGGCCCGTGCTGAAATACGCGATAGAGACGTTTGGTATGAGAAATCGTGGCTGCTGACTGAGTTCCCCAGCAACCGGGCGTTTCTGGAAAATAAACAATGAAAGCATGGGGCGCTGTACCGCAAGGGCACCACGGGGCCTGTGCCAGCGCGCCGCACAACAGGTCCTCGTATGTGACACGGATTTCATTTACATGTACATTTTTGGCGTATATAACCCACTTGCTATACTGTTCTTTTTTTACCGATTTAAAATAGCACAAAATGGTGTCCAACTATCTAGATATACTGTAAAATGTCCGTGCTGTTACCCTTAAATGTGCATGGGAAATTTGGGAATATTCAGATTTCTCTTAAATCTATAACAACAATTCAAATCAACGATACATAGGCCTATGAATGCTGCACAGTTGCCATGATTATCTTTAATTTTTAGTTTAGCCCGTTTCTGTCTTGGCAGTTTGAAGTGTATAGTCCTGTCAAAGAGGATACAACAATTTCTTTTTCTTGTTCATCTGTGCAGACTAATAACTTCAGCAACAAAAACGACATCCAACACACCGAAGACCGCGGTCTACGTGATGTAACATGTGTAGAATAGATTCACTTTTATCGAAATGTCCTTCATTATTCTGTAGTTTCCTATTTAATACGCGGTTTAGAGAAACATCTTCCTAAATATTTTTAATGCTGGGATGGAAACAAACATTTTCCGTCAGTTATAGCCGCCCTTTTCGCCCTCAGTACAACCTGCGATTTGTTTACCACTTAACTAAATTTCTTTTACTTCTGAGTCGTTCAGTCCAAGCTTGAGCTGGCGCTCTTTTCCAGTTTATTTTCCAGGGTGGAGTGACAGTAAACCCGGGTCCACAGTCGCTGTAAAGCCACCGATGCGCGGAGCCCCTCGCGGACTCGATTCGATCAAATAGCCGGAGCCCTGTGATCGCATCATGTGGGAGAAGGCGGTGCAGACCATAAATAAAGTGATATCAAATATGTTTTCCTTTAATTAATGGGGGAGGATATGTGTGGCGCTTGACTGTGCGGGTCACGTTTTAAAAGCATCCGATGATTCGGAGTATGGACGTTTGACCGGCGTGATCGGCGGGACACATCGGTGTCACAACTTCGAGAAGCCTTCCTTAAACAACAAAGTGCACGGTTCGTTTCCATGTGGATTGAGGTAATGGAAAAAAAGGATTTTGTGGGTTCTGTGATTTGCCCGTACCTACATGCCTTTCAGCTTTTCATCCCTAATTATTATGGATCACCCGGAACGTCACTGGATGAGTGGGTATTAAAATTAGATGGATGGATGACAACTACGCTAAACTATTTTCATTCGGGTAATCCATTCTAATTACCTGCCCCAGGTAAGGCCTTTTCAGTCCTGCCACGTCTCAACCTTTGGAGCTTCTGGGTTTGGGCCGAGGCCTCCCTGTCAAAATCTTAGCAAAGGATGTGCTTCATAATACAGGTCCTTAGGTTTTCAGCATTTGTTTTAAACAGCGTATTTCAAGTGTGCAGGATGTGGCCTGGAAAGGGGCTGAGAGCCATGGACAGAGCAGTTTGCTATGAATAAGGGAGCAACTGGCATCAGGCGCTTTTCCATGACAGCCAGCTGAAACACACGCCCTCATTGTGCCTGGTTGACTCCTTGAAAGAGGAACTACAACCCAGAGTCAAAAGAAAAACGGAAGGAAGGCAAATGTGTGCTAAGCCAGTTACAAGAACAACTGCAGTTCATGATAATTATCCTTCTGTTTACTACTCTGTCTAGGTCAGAAGGTCTGGGCACCCAGACATTCTTGTTCACTGGAATCATGCTTTTATATTTACATTTATATTCCCAAAGTGAGGCAAATAGCACATTATAAACATAACCATTGTTGACTCGTCAACAGTATGTAAGTGTGGCTAGGCTGAGCTCCCACTGAATGCCTGGTGTACTAATGTAAGCAGTATTGGAGTTACACAACGTCTAACAAAGCAAGCTGGCTGTTATAAGACGTGTTATCAAAATAAGTTCCTCAGCATCAGAGGGCGCTGGTGATACCATTCTGTCCATTTTAGATCGGAGACGAAGAGCGGGGCTACGACCTGGACCTCTTCTGCATCCCCAAGCACTATGCCAGCGACCTGGAGCGTGTCTATATTCCACATGGCCTCATCCTGGACAGGTGGGTCCCTCACAGTGTGCGCCATGGCGGAGCTCTCCCCACTTCCTGGGTGACCCCACAGTGAATGAAAACCTTGCCCGTCATATTAGAGGGTTAGAGGGAAGAAAAAGGACAGGCTGTAAGTGTAGGGGCCTCCTGATCAGGATGCGTTTCCGATGGGCCACCTAGTCAAATACCAAAAAGAGAAAAGCTTCTTTACCTTTGAACAATGATACCAAAATGCCTCCAGTGCACAGTATTTTTCAGTACAGCTTTCGTGCAGAAAGCAGATATTGCAGTGTTTTGAGACTGGACCATGTGACTCACACTGGACCTTGAAAACTACAGGTGTTTATATCAAACAGCCAAGGCAGGGGTGGAAGGAGGAAGAATGGAGATTAGATGACCTTGCTCAGCCAGAACTGTGTGAGGTCATGATTAGTCATGGTCCAGCTCCAAAGCTGAGCAAAAGTGGAGCTGGATGTTTGTTTGGCTGTGCTTCAGGACCATGGAGGGCTTCTGGAGATGTCCCTGGATCCAGAGCTGGACCTAAACATCCAAAAAACAAGGGCAGCCCTATTTTATCTGCAGATGTAACCCAACAGCCTGCACCAAGCTGACCACCTTATTTCACCCCCCCGCCACATGAACCTCTAGGACTGAGCGCCTGGCACGGGACATCATGCGTGACATGGGGGGGCACCACATCGTGGCTCTTTGCGTCCTGAAGGGGGGCTACAAGTTCTTTGCCGACTTGCTGGACTACATCAAGGCCCTGAACCGCAACAGCGACCGATCCATCCCCATGACGGTGGACTTCATCCGGCTCAAGAGCTACTGCGTGAGACTTACCCCCCCCTCTGCCCTCCCGATGGACCAGTCCATTTCACATGTTACTGGTTGCGTGTAGTTGAAACTTTCGGCGCCGTTACAACACTGGAAAAATGGAAGTCAAGGACAACATTATAGTTACCCAAGTAATTACATTAATGTTTTGTCATTTTGATTAGAGGGCACCACAATATTTTAATTATCTTCATAGGCTTAGTTAGAAATATCTAAAACTAATATTTATGCTTCAGCAATAATGTATATTGCCATTTAGAACACTGTTTACTCCCAAGCTAATTGTAGAATTTGAACATGTAGGGTATATGTCTGTCAGATCGTCTTTCTAGGTTCGTTTTGTAGTCATCTAATTTGATTAAATTTGCATCCACCTGACTTTCCTGGCCCAATCAGGTTCTTCAAAGATGAGCACAGAAAGAATATTTGTTTAATTTAGATCAGCAATGCTTCAGCTCAGGCCGTCCTGATGTTTTTCCTCTCTCCCTATTTCTCTCCTATGTAGAATGACCAATCCACAGGGGAAATCAAGGTCATCGGCGGGGACGACCTGTCCACACTCACAGGAAAGGTACGTGCCACTTTCAGAGGATTTGAATAGGCAAATGTTTGGTTGTGGGTATTTGACAGACATTTCCAGTCTCTGGGCCTTGAATCAATGGGTGCCGGCCCCAGCATCAAGTCTGCCTCAAAGAATGCATTTACTCTGAAAATGGGTGTTACAATAGGCATAAAATATGGAGGGAGGGGGGGGGGGGGTAGCAAATCCCCCCTTCCAAATAATTACAAAATCAGAGGAGACCTCAAACCATTGGACATTACACTTGTTATCATATTGATCAATGCGTCTGACTCCTTCTCTCTCTCTCGTAATCTGGATGCAGAACGTCTTGATAGTGGAGGTAAGTCTGTAGAAGCCATCCCACCCTTTTTCCATTTCCTTCTGGACTACGCCTGGCTCTCAGAGGTCCTCTCAGATGATGTCTTCCTGTCCCTTTTTCCCAGGACATCATTGACACAGGAAAGACCATGAAGACCCTCTTGCAGCTTCTCAAACAATACAATCCGAAAATGGTCAAAGTGGTCAGGTGAGGTGGTGGGGAGACACCTGTTACGGAGGCCCGGTCTGGTCTGGTCCGGTTTGGTCCAGTTCAGCACACTTTACCGCTACACAGCATCATTCGATCCCTTGGTAGATCTTTTTTGTCAAGTGGTATTTTTTAAATGTTAGAGGCAGAACTGAAACAAAATGAGTAACGGGTAAATGTGTAAGGTCACATTAACACATGGAATAAATTTCCCAGGAAAGCAGAAGTAATTGCATTTCCTAGCACTAGGGGGTGCAGTGGCTAAAGAAGCTGCTAAAACCTCAGGACGGAAGCTGAAGTTCTCAGGTATTCCTAAGGAAATCGAGCATGAAATTCTGAGCACTGATTTCACATGAGTGCTCAGCATGCAAATGAATAAGACACAGCACTGCACTAGATGGTGACCCTGACACCCACAGGTCAGCAGCCTGCCTCGTACTAAAGCTGGGTGTTTGGCCAGGTTCACTGCATCCCCTGCTGCTGTTCCCCGCACTGAGCTCCCTGCACCCTTCCCCCACCCCCCACTCAGGTTCCCGTCTCCCTTCTCCGCAGCCTGCTGGTGAAGCGGACAGAGAGGAGCGTGGGCTATCGGCCGGACTGTGAGTACGCGGCATGCCAGGCAGCCCTCTGGAGGGCCCGGTGAGGTCCTCATGGTGTGCTTTCCCAAGCTGTGCCCGCGTCTTCGTGTTTTTACAAGGTCACGATAAACACTGCAGCTTCTGCCTGGCATCCTCAAGACACGCTGTTGGCTACAAAACGAAGGGTCTTAAAATGTCCAAACTACAGTGTCTGCCATGCTAACCCTCCATCCTGTTCATAACGGACTCTGGCATATCAGAGACACCAAGGAAACAAAGAAACTGTAGGCTGGAATGTGGACTGACAAAATGGATGACTGGGAAACACCCACTACTCAACATTCAGTGATAAAATCGTAAAGTTACTGACAAAGCCAGTTTCACACAATGACCACAAGGTGGTGCTGTTGCTTTTTAGAAACTTGAGTGCAGCGCTTGTTTAACAAAGCTTTTCTCCCCCTCAGTTATAGGATTTGAGGTACCGGACATATTTGTGGTGGGGTATGCATTAGACTACAACGAGTACTTCAGAGATTTAAATGTAAGTATAGAGATGCCGTAACACACTTTGATATACAACTTTATTTGCCAATTTCACAAACCGGAATATTGCAAGTCTTTCACATGTAACATTAAACCGCATGCAACAGGCTGCACTGGAAAAACACAACCCTGACTGCTCACATATACCGTGTAGCACCTAAGTACAAACTCTATTTCAACAGCAGGGGGTGCTAATGTTAAAATGAGGACAAGATATACTGAATTGTATTTCAGAGATTTGCGGAATTGGACTCCATAGTTACCTGTAGACTTGTAGTGCATGAATTATAGGCATAGATCTACACAGATGGAAATGAGCGAATTTGACCTCCATGTCTTACAGCACATCTGTGTCATCAGCGATAAGGGGAAGGAGAAGTACAAGGAGTGAAGCCGTCGTCTTCCGTGGCATCTCCGCCAAGCGCCATCTTTCACAGTTTGCTTTAATAGACAATAAATTAAACACTTAAGTTGGACGATAGCAGGTTCCTCGGGGTACCGGGCAACACACACACCACGACCTGACGGCTGAACTGAAAATGGCCCGTTTTGTACTTTCTGCCCCATGGCCACCAAAGCCTCGGATCAGCGTATGCTAACGCAATCAAACTCGCCTTGGAGATGGCAGGAGGATAGGGGTAGGGAGTGGACTCCTTGTGTAATAAGCAGGACAGCAATACTCCATGTCTATTACTGTCACTGGAGTAAATCGCCCATGCAGATAAATCTGGATGCAACAAAACCACAATGTTAATCTGTCTGAGCCATGGATCTCAGACATTGAGATATTGCAAACTTTGCTGTGCATTTTTATTCCTTCAAAAATGTTTTTTTCCTCTAAAACTTCCTCAATCATTTTCATTTCTGTCTGAAATCTATTTGAAGTGCTGTGAGCCTCACGTTCGACTATTATGGACTGTAAATACAATACGCCAATATGCTCCAGAGGTGTCCAGGCCTAGAGCAGCAGAAACCTCTCCTGGGTGTGTGTTGTTCTGCTGTTTGATCTGAAGCGATTCAGGGGGGGGCGACTTCCTGTCCATGTCCGGCACATGTCTGGGTGGGTTTAGCCAGCTGTCCATTTTAACATGCGTGTCCACGAAAGATAGACACTGGAGTGCCTTAACGTCATGGCAACATAAAACGCGTGTTTATGCAGCGAACCTGACTCTCAATAAGAATTTTTTTTTAGGAAATGCTTTTTTAAAACTTTTTTTTGACAATTCAAGCAAAGATATAAGTTAAGAATTATATTGCTCTGTACATTTTCTGGATTGGGGTGGGACATAGCATAGATGCTAATCTGAGATTGCTGGACCTTATATTCACTTTGATGAGCAAGCATACATGTATGGGTTGATGTTCAAAAGCTTTTTGTTAAAATGTGTCACCCTATTCTGGGTAAGTAAATTGTGTGTAACACATGACAGTCTGTATGTAGTCCAAAGATGTAAATGATGTGGGCAAGGATAGCACTTTTTTTTGTCAAAAGCTGTGTGACAATGTTCAGTTCTAGGGGAAACGGAAATGTAGCATGTTTTACTTTAAGGTAACTGGCTTGGGGCTTCCTTTTAGACACTGAATTGTATATCCTCCACTTCTCCTGCAGGGGGCATCAGTGCTCTCATGCTTGCCCCCATGTCTATCAAACTTCCTGTTTTTCCCACTCATGAACACAGCAAGCAATGTGTGTACTGCTGTTAACATATGGTTGTGCTGGATCATGGCACCTCAATAAATATTTAATTAAAAAAAAAATTCAGAGTAACTTTATTCTTATGTCTCATCCATACACCATTAGACTGCCTGCATGACTGAAAATATGAACACACTCTTATCAGGGTGTATCAGGCTTGCAGGTTCCAACACTTTATTCACACAAACACAAATGATTCTGGCACCAGTCCAACCAGCAGCTTGTTGTTCAAATGGTCCTTACTGGAGCAGAACACTAACTACTGGACGCTCATCAGAAGTCAGCTCCAGTATTTACGTGCTGCTACGGTACGGCCCACAGATACGCGTCCATGTCACACCGAAGGACCGAGGGCTGGCCGGGCAGTCACCGGGACCCGAGCGGCAGCCCCTCGTGGCCTGCATCTCCATGCCACAGCAAACCACGACGTGCTGCTACACAGGCCTCCAGTCACCGGGTGGAGCTGCTCCGCAGCCGGACGACCCAACATGAAGGACTATTCTCCGTCTTCATTATAAACCTTAATGACTTCCTGTTTATCAAGTTTCATTAAGCATTGCTCTTTAGAATTCGTTGCTAGAACTCATCATATGAAACATTTTTATTTATTTATAATGAAATTTTCCCTACAAAAAGTATTTTTAATTTCACACCTGTTTACTTGGTTCAGTGCTTCCGTATCTTATGGTTGGACATTCATAACTATTCTGCATCTAGATGTGCTTCTTCATTCACCAAGGACAAGTTCAGACTCCATATTAAACCAATGCATGATTAAACAGAGAAGGCCAGTCTGACCACAGCAAGTTCTCAACTCTGCCCGTGCCAGTAATAAACTACTCGGTCCAAGCATGGTCACGTGCACAACCGATTTTGGAAAAACTATTTGTGAATTTGCAGAAGAGAGCCAGACAGCCTCACCCTCAAGCCTCCGTGATGTGGGTCACCTGCAGTTTGAGCCTGGACAGTCGCGGGAATCAGTGAAACAAGTTCAGTGTCAGTCGCACTTAGGGTTCTCTTTTTTTCACTCAGCCTTACGGTCGACTGTGAAAAACTTCCCTTTTTCTTATTTTGTAAAAACGCCCAGCACTTACAGGCAGAGCTGAGAAGTTCTCCATTTCAAGAAGAAGAAAAAAAAACAAAAAACAAAAAGAGGTAATGTGCTCACACTGCCCCACCACAAAATATGGGTCACGCATCAGTGTCACCTTACAAAGCTTGAGTAATTGAGTCTTCTTAATGTGTGAGGGATGAACAACCTTACGTCCCAGTCGAGGAGCTTTGTCACGTAGCTCCTCATGTGTACGTACCAAATCCCGGTGACAGTGGTCGGCGTACATTGGGTCTCATTTCAGCTCAACTCTTCCTGAGTTTTCTTTTTTTTTTTTAAAAAAAAAGTACGCCTGCAGAAATCTACATTTGACCACATAAGAGGAATGAAAACCTATCATACTATTACTACTATTCAATAAAGGAATTTAATACCATTTAATAATAAGAATAAATTTGATCAAGTGAATATTTCCAATATAACCCATAATCAGCCTTGCCGGCAGTGGGCAGGTTTCCAGCGCTGTTTAGCTCGACTCCTTTTTCCCCCTAAGGGAAACACCATCAGACTGTCACCGCTCATCAGCTGGGTGATCCTCTGATATCAGCAACCCAAGCGTGTCTTACATGACATTATATAATCATCTTGGAAATAGGCCCGCTGGTAAATATCAATAATTACAGATTGTCTAAAGTGTTAAGGCTAAAAGCCATTAACCCTAGGAACACAAGCTGGAAGCTTCCAGACTCCACCCAAAGTCGTAAATTACAAGCTAACTGCTGCAGTGTCACCCCACCTCCCAATCTGAACCCCATGCATATCCTGCGGGGTGGTGGGGTGGGCACTCAGCCTGCCTGTAATTAGTACGAACCCCCCCCAAATAGGCATCCATCTCGGAGTCAAAGCCAAATTCACACACCTCATTAACCATCTGCCTGTAATAAAACAACTTTTCACACGCTTAAAAATATAACTTTTGCTTTGCCGTTTCGGGGCCTGAAATATTCATAATTTCGGTTACATGGATGCAGCTGTAATTCCCCCAATGAATCTTCCACACACTACTGACTCCCATCAGCACACTGATGTTTACCAGTAACGTTTCACATCCTTTATGCGAAATTTTGGGAAACCCTGACTGGGCACAAACATTTTGGTGCCAGGCTAGCACATGCATCAGGCTCTCGCGGTCATAAAAGTTTTGGAGGACGAGGGTGGATAGGAGTGCGGGGGTAGAGGGCTCCCCTACAGGTCAGTGGAGGAACAGCAGAAGTGGGATGAAACGGCAATTACGATACGAAGTAGGCCTTACCTTTGTGCAGGCCTCAACTTGTCTGCTCAGCACTCCTCATTTGACAACGGTGGCTATTATAGTGTAAACAAAAAGGCAAGAAGTTCAATGGGTTCAAATTGATGAAAGGCTATTTCCTCTAATCGACTTAGTTAGAGGGTTATTCACCGAAGCCGTGAAATTTCTAAACTAAATATAAATATGGAATTTCGACGCTTCTGGTGGTGACGTTTAGTTCACGTCAGGAGTTCAGAACAAAACCAATTCAAAAATAATTTTGGATACCCGATAAATACTGGGCAAATGCATTTAAGAAGCAGAAAGGGGAAATAGAGGCGAGGCGACCTTGACGCGCAAAAAGGCGTGACAAGCTGCCCCGGCTCGCAACATGACGGGACAGATCCCTGATCCCAAATGGCACTTGGTACTCGAAATATCGCCCCTTCTACTGTTCGTCCACTCAGCACTTAGACACAATCATGGAAAATGACATAAGTTACTCCTCCCTTTCCTCTGAGCCCCAATATACAACCAAATGTTTATTTTGTGCGAATCGTATGACACGTCGCGATTTCTTATATTGCTTTTTATACATTTCGTGACAACTCAACACACGACTGGGACACATTGGTGCGTGTATTCGTATAAATGGGAAAGGCTGAATGACTTACCCCCGAATTGATAAATCTATTACATAGCTAATTCTGCGTTAAGGACATAACTCATAGTCACACAAATTCACTCAATAAAAAGTACCAATAAAACCAAAACGACGTACTACTTTTAAAGCACACGGCGTTAATTATTTGCCCGTATTCTGCATACAAAGTACACATCTCCCTAAAGTTTCACATTCATTTGACTAGCTATTTAACGTGTCATTGATAAAAAAGTGAGATAAACCGGAATTACCCAAGCCCATCTATATATAATCGTCACAGATGCGTTAAAACAGACTTTAACTTCAAATTTACTTAAGCAAATGTTTATTTGTGTCTTGGATTAAATGTTCGGCTCTTTACAAAGGCTTATGTTCCTGAGAAACCATCTGAAAATACAAGACAAAAAATGTTTTGAGAGCTAGTTCCTCCTTGGTTTGCAGTCGTTTCGCTGTTAATCAACACGATCCCAGCTGCAATTCAAATAAAATATCATCAACAACATCGGAAGCGCTAAAACTGCCCTGTATGTGTACAATCAAACTTATTTAAAAACTTTTATTTCAGTGCGCACCGTCGCCCGACGCTCTCCGGTTTAATTCAATTCCCTTTAAAAAAATAAAAGGCACCGTGTAAACGGATAAGATACTACAAAATAAGCGACCAAGGCGTAACCAGTAGAGTAAAGCAGTCAGGAAATACAATAACTATTTTGGCATCTCATAATCATTGAAATTGTTGGAAGAAGTGAATAGAGTGAGAACCACCGAAGGAAGAAAAAAAACATGAAAAATAATTCCTAAAAAATCCGAACTTACCTCCAGTCCAATCGAAAATGGCGCCGAAACGTAAAAAAAACGTCTTAGATTTCATTGTAGGGTCTTTTGCAAAGCTTTGTGGGAGCACGAGCGAAACAACGATCCCTCGCCTCGCTTACATACAGTGTTGCAATCCCTTCACACACAATATATGCACAATGGTGCACATTATTAATAACCTTTTTGGTGCATTTTGTCAGTTCGATGTATATTGCTTTTGTATCGACATAACTGCAGATTTATGTGGACAACGCGGGTTGTCCCACGCTGCTTTACGTCGCATCGAAGTTTCTCGAGTCAGAAATAACATGAAACTTTACAAATCCATATATGTATATGTTATTATTCGAAAGAAATGCCCTAAATCTGGATTTATAAATACAGTTTACGCGTTTTATATTTATAATATTTGTTTTCGTAAGCTTTTTTTCCTTATAATGTACACAAAACCATACACAACACCTATTTTAGGGATCTTTGTGTCGGGAAAACGGGAGTTGTATTTTATGTAGTTGAATTAATGCACGTGATGCTTACTAAGACATTAATATATAAACATGTAAAAATAAGACATGTATGCCCGATATAGGCGTGTAAGAGTACAAACATTGCCAACGTGACTCGAGGATCCTGGCTTCCCCGTCATGACCTTAATTGCAGTCGAATTCGCTGCAGATTTATGATGCACTGCTGCCTCGTATAAACGTAATACCCTCCGTATTTTACCACTGAACTGTAAATAACACATAAGTACTCAACTGTGAGTCTTTGCAGAGCGTTTTACCGTCAACTATTGACAGGGACTGAAAGTGAAAATTAAAATCTCCCGCCCGTCTGGCCACTTTACTACTATGGAAAATACACACAATACACAACACTCACGATATTTGATATGCATGTAATAAGATGCACAATATTTAACTAAAATAACATTTCTTAAACAAACGTTGTTTTAATTAAAAGTAAAAAGCAGGTTCTCAGTTTCAGTATCAGACTAAAGTATAGCGAGAGAATATGTTTATCAGTGAAATGTTTATTATAAAAAATAATAGCTGCGTTTTTAAACCAGTAAATTAATGTATTCAGGTATTTAAAGTATTTTACTGTAAACACTAGACAGTGTGGAAACTTTTGTTGCTTTCAACGTATTTACAGCCGTGTTACCGGGAAATTCAACGCATTCGTGGATTTAACTTTTGTCAAATCGATCGCCACTTCTCCAGTAACTACTGCTGAAATTAAATTAAAAGATACGTTTTTCTACGCCATTTTTGTAAATATAGTGTGTTTAATTTGAAGCCAAATTAATGACGTATAGCCTGTACAGTTTGTCTCTAGCATATATGTACCATTATTGAACAATCTAACTGTGGGTTATTTTAAGTGTTTATGTCAGAGACGAGTATTTAGAATGATTAATTCTGAGATTGAATTTTACGTTTTTTTTGCGTTTGGTGCTGGCTTAGACATCTCAGAAACGTTTTATCCGCTGTGTCATATAAGGGAAACTTATTTGTGATCGATAAGTATAAAATAAGCGTTACAAAAATATGTGTATTTTAAATGAACAGGTGGGATTTTAAATCAGTGCTGACTGACAACATTGTTTTGGTGGGGGAGGAGACAGGAGGGTCAGGCAGACATGATGGGCAGGACGTGTAAGTATATAGCAACCACTGCCCACCCAAAGAGACCAATTGACAGGGCAGACACATGGAGACAGATGGGACACCAGGCAGGACAGGACAAACAGCATAACAAGGGGCACCAAAGAAGCAGGGATCATACCAGGGACCAACAGGACAACAGGAGAGACTAACGGACAGAGCCACACAGACAAAACAGATGAGACTCAGGACATGACCAAACACCAGGAACTAGCATCAGACCTAAACAAGGACCAGGGAGCACAAGTGACAAGCAGGCAGGACAGGCCACACCAAATCAGGGTGGGCAAATAAAGGGACAACAGAGACAGGAGTAAAAACAGAAGAGGAAGCCATTGGGGATATAGACTAAGAAAAACCGAAGGCAGAACAGAGCTGACCGCACTAGGACTTTGGACTGGGTTGGTGTGAACGTTGGACTGAGGCAGGGGCTCACAGAGCAGGACTTAGGGAAAGGCCCAAAGCGTTCCGCTCCAAGTCCCCTGGTTAGACATTACCAGGACCAACCCAACCCAGCCTGGTAGGGGAGGAGGAAGCCGCCTGGGTGATGACTGGAGACACAACGGGCAACAACTGGAGACGAGGCAGGCACCTGGGCGATGACTGTAGATAGGGCTAGAGCTGGTGGAACATCAGGAGATGGGGCAAGGCCGATACATCTGGAGACAAGCAGGGCACAACAAGGACACCTGGAGATGAGCAGGGTGAAGTTGGGACTGCTGGAGGTGGGTAGGGTGAAGCCAGGACACCTAGATCATGGGGTGCTGGTGGAGCGACCCTCTCTGGGCTAGAACCCTGGCATGCGGCCTCCGGGTGCGCAACAGAGGCAACGATGAGCTCTGGAGACATCAGAAGTAAGGACGGGCTCGGGGAATGCAGCAGACGAGAGGAAGGGCTCTTGGGATACAGCAAGGGCAAGGACCGGTGAAGCCGACCCCTGTTGGGTGGAGTTTGGAAGATCGAACAGAGCGAAGGTGGCCTCACCTGGGCAGGGGTTTTGCTGAACCGGGTCAAGTTAGATGGGCTCTGGTATGGGTTCAGCCTGCTTCTGTTTTCACTTCCTGTGGCTGGAGACAGCAGGCGAGGCTGCAGCTAGTGGGCAAATCACTGGTTTGAGAGTCGATGTCAAGCGACCGGACAAGCGAAGACGGACCAAACGGGTACTTTACCTAGACCGATAAAGGGCAACGAGCATGCAGCTAGCCTCAGCCCGGCGGGCGAATGTCCGGGGAGCTGAGTGGCAACGGAGAGTCAGTGTGCAGAGTGGTTTCACATTGTGAGGAGGCAGCGGACTGAGCTTCGGCAAGCAAAGCAGCTCCACATTTCAGATTACCGGCAGGCTGACTGGCTTCACTAGGTGAGGAGTCGGTATGTTGAGCAGTCATGCTGTCGATTATTCTCTGCACTACAGCCAGCTTACTTTTGGGGAACTGAGCTTCGGGGTGAGTCTTGCAAGCGCCCTCTCTGCAGACCAGAAGAGAGCTTCGACGTTGGGGATCCTCCAGACCGTGGGATTAATCCTCAGCTCCAGGGTGGTGTCCGGATGGACAAACAAGTCCTCCAGTTGAAGACGACGCAGCTCCCATGGCGCTGGCAACCCCGGAGACCTTTGAATCTGAGGCACTCGGGGTGTCTGGTCTGCTGGATGTAGGGAGGCATGAAAGCTGGAGCGGAAGTACATGCTACTGGGGTTGTTTGAGAGTCGACTTCAATGACCAGACAAACGAAGATGGCACAAATGGGTACTTTATAAATAGACTGATAAAGGGCATCAGACATCAAACAGCATGACAAATAAAATACCTTTGAATATTATGATTTTGCACAAGTAGTTCTGTGAGTAGTATATTGCAATGGCCAAAGAGATGTAGTATTCTGAAAAAAATTGGCAAATTATCCTTTATTTAGGCTATGGGATGTATTGCTGCCATTTTTGTGATCCTGTTGCCAACACCTTAAGAGCTTTTATTCTTCATAGTAAGAATCACAGACATCTTCCCAACTCCCTGTTTAAATGTGGTGTATGGGGATGTAGTCGCTCATTTGTAAAATTTACAGCATTTAAGGCATACTTGCATAGGGATCACAAAGCATATAGACCGTCAAACGAATCCTCCATTACTTTGAATGGTGTGGTACCATTATGTCATGTTTTATACTGCAGCGTCAGATGTGACAGTTTCATTGGTTTATCTTCTCATTTAAAGTCATATTAAAGAGGGTAGGAGCCCCCCCAGGCTGACACAAGGTCCACCCTCCAGAAATGGCTGTCTGTCTGCTTCAGCCAGATGTTATGTGGGCATCCCCTTGCCCAGCTGCACAGGTCCTCAGCAGTGAGTAGATACCCACTGGGAATCACGCCACACGACTGTAGTGCTATAACTGACACTCCCTCACAATGCAGGTAATGTGCCTCATTCAGGACTCCCAGTGCGACCACTCATTCAGCACAAAGTCAGAGACACACAGTACCAAAGGAGTGCAGTCTTCGTCTTAGGTCACTGGATAGCGGCCATGTCTCACAGCCATACAGCAAAAGACTACATACTTTGGTCAGCATTTAGTGTTTGATGCACTATTTACAGATCTCAGAGACCTAGAGGACAACGGAATTGATTGTGGGGGCATGTGTTCAAAGCCCAGTGACAATCTTAGCTCACACACCATAAGAGGGTTTGCTGAGAATTTCAGCAAGACCTCACATTTTTGCAAGTTTTGTGAAAATGACAGACACGTTTTTATGTTCATCACATAAGAGTCATATATCATGCATTTACAAGATATAGAACCTGGACAAGCAAAATGTGGGATCAAATTTACATGCTTTCATGTTTGTCAGTCTGATTTGCCACCTTGCAATGATCATGACCTTTTTGAAGGTGTAGTGTCTACTCGTCTAGTGTTGTTGAGTCATCTTGTCAGTGAAGGGGAATTAACATTTCACTTATTCAGATCCGAATCAATGGATGAATCAATTTCAGTGTCTTGGAAATGACAGGAATGAGAAACCTTTAGAGGCTGTTGCAGGCGGTGGAAAGCTGGGAGGGAATGCTGTACTGAACTGGTGCTGTTTGAGGTTATTGCCCTTGCTTATTGGTGACAAGATTGATTCTTCTGCTGATAATGAGGTAGGCCAGCTTATCTCATATAAGCCATTTTTTCCAGAAAGGTTAACTTTCCTGGTTTTCCCCTGAAGCCCAAGCACAATTGTTTTGGTCACCATGCTGAGCTGATTGTTCGCTTTAGTCCACTCCTATGTGTTTTGACTCTATGAGTCAGGGAATATTGACTCGCATTTTAAGCAATGCTCAAGAAGATTGCAGAATTTCAAGAATTTGTGTGGGATGATAGCAAAGCGTCACCAACTCTTACAAGCATGCGTGAGCTGTTTTCCACCATTGACTGCAATTTTAAAGGCAACAGAGGTTTCCCATGATAATTATTGTGAAAAAATTAGTCCATACTGGGCACGCGTTAAGTAAGAAGATTTGATAGATCGCTGTCCTCTTCCTGAAAACAGTGTTTGACCTGTCAACGTCATGCCACTCTTTCCTTGTAGATGTACGACCCAAGTGAAGAGATTAGGGCAGCTATTACAGCCACCCTACCAAATCTCCCACCAGAAACTGTAGAGCAGATTATGAAACTAATTAGTCAAGGAGTGGAAAGTAAATTAGACCTTCTGTTTGTAAATGAAGGGAACCTTTTAGATCACCTAAGATCCATTCAGTGCCCCAAGCTTGCTGCCTAGAAATCACAAGGTAAAGGTAAAAGGTAAGGTAAAATCATGCAGCATGACATTATTCTTCTGGCTAAGCATGTAGTTGTCACAAAAAACGTGAGTAAATTGAGCCAGTTTATTAATAAATGACTTGCATGCTTGTATACAATGCAACAGAAATAAATGT
>JABFEA020000002.1:11711932-11741902 GCA_019775915.2 Cyphomyrus plagiostoma | reverse complement strand
ACTAGCAATGCCGTCTAACTGACTCGTTTTGGCAATTCCGCTTGGGCACGGGCCCTAACTGTCGGCACATTTTGCCGAAAGCACAGTCCCCCCCCCCCCCCCCCCCACTGCTAACTGACAGCGTGGAAAATAAATGCCATAATCCCTGTCAAACCTAACGAGCATAAACCAGGCAGCAATGAAATGGCCGTTGCAGGTGGCATCTCAACATGGAAGACTGTGACAGGAAGAGAACAAAATACAGGTGGTTTTGACAGCAGGTGCAGACACACACGCAGACACACACACACACACACACACGCAGACATACACACACACAGACAGACACACACACACAGACACACACACACACAGACAGACAGACACACACACACACGCAGACACACACACAGATACCAGGACACAGGGCGTTAGGTCAAACAGAGCTTTTAATAAAGGTCTCCCTGTGCCTTTGCTCAACCTACACACCTGCTCCCCCCAGTTCCGTCACTTGTGCTCTCTGTCCATCATAGGCCCTATAAATAAAGCCCAGTGCATGATGGGATTTTCATCCTCAATGTGTCTCTGTGTGTAGTATTTATACTGAGACATTGTCTTGTTGGCTGGGGGCAGGGACTTCTGCACAGCCTCTCCTCCATTGACACACGAGGGCCACGTGTATGTTTGTGTGTATCTGCTCTTCCCCAGTCGTCCCCTCCGTGTCTTTGTGTCTCTGTAGGGCCCCGGTTCATGGCCGAAGAATCACCATCGTGAGGAGACCTGCGTGGCAGTGAGGAGAAAATTTTCCCGAATTACTGCAAAAGAAAACAAACTTGTGGGAACCAGAAGAGCTGTGATTACACAGAACAGTTTGCTTGTTTTATGTCCAAGGTTTTGCTGGTTTTGCTATTATACCTGACTGCTCCTTGCACATAATTTCTCAGTTAAAATATCCAGCTGTTTGAATGGGTATATAGAATAGAATATCTAATTAATATATGCAGACGCCAAGAGGCATTGATTTCCTTCCTGCTCACCCAGAACGTAGGCAGCAACAAGTTTCTTGTTGACACTCAAGTGGAGGTAGACCGGCACTATGGAGTCCAACTCCCCCATGGTGGGCAGGAGAAGGGCCGCCACACAGCCAAACCCCAGCAGGATGGCGAGGAGACTGGGGCCCCCGGACGCCACGCGGTTCTCTGGACAGCACAAAGGTAACACCCAGTGATCAACACGAGGGCGGTCGGCCACACAGTGCCACTGTACTACAATTTAGCTCAGGGTAAAGTTTGATATTAAAAGCATTAATATTCTAAGCAAAACTTTGCTGCCATCTAGTGGTACAAAAAAAAACCCCAGTAATGACAGTAAATTAAAATTCAAAACTATTCAACACCTATCTTCTATACCTGCTTGTCCTATACGGCTTCAGGGGGTCCAGAGCCTACCCCAAAATTTACAACCATGTGGCAGGAAAAAAACCAGAACAGGACACCAACACATAATTCATACCCTACAGACAATTTGGCAACTCAATTCACACCCTACAGACAATTTGGCAACTCCAATTCACATTGGCGTGTTTCTGGACCGTGGAGGAGGGGAACCAGAGGACCCACAAGAAACCCTACAGTGACATGAGGAGAACATACAAACGCCACATGCAGAGCCATGGCAGAGATTCAAACCCTGGTCCCATAGGTGTGAGGCAAGACTGCTAACCACTGCACCACTGTGCTACCCGAGCATTAAATATCCCTGGATTATTCCTCATTCAAGTCATTAATCGAGAAAAGTAAAATCAGGATTACTACTTACATTACACACAGACCTTTTATCCCAAACCAGTATTTTTGATTTGCTTATGCTTAATGTTCCAAATGCTATTTAACACACGCTATCAAAAAAAAAAACAAACCTTCTAGCTTGCAACCAATCGGCCTCCACGCATTTTCAAAAATATGGTTTTGGGAGGGGCCTGTGTGTGACCACACCCCCATTAGCCGATCCTACCTGTCTGATAGGCTGCCTGCTCAAAGAAGACGCTGTCGGCGCACTGCTCCTTCATGCGGTGCTCCTCTTCCTGGGAACGGGGTTGCGTGGCTTCCTGGGAGGCCGAGGGCTGCAGGGTGGCCATCACCTCCTTGCGGCCCAGGGCCTTGCGTTGGCTCTGCTCTGACACCTGGAGGCGGAACTTATCCATCACGCCATAGTGGCACGGCCGCACATCCCTGTGCCGGATCACTCTGCCGGGGAGGGGGGTGATTTAGTGGAGGTCAGAAAGATGTACGGCAAAACTGTCACCTGCTACGCAGCCAGCAGCAAAGGCTGAAGCCTGTATCTGAACACTTTATCTCTCACACAGACAAAACAAGGTTAAGGCCAGGAGGAAAATACCAACAACGTGAGTATTTCATAGTGGTGGTGCATGAAAGTAATTAGCTACCAATTATTTCAGAACATAAAGGGTTAAATGATACCATGCAAAAATCTCAAGCAGTCAAAGAAAATGCTAACACCAATTTATCTGAGCAGTAAGTATATATTTGCTTAAGAACAAAACAACACAATTCAAGTTCCCAACAAATGCAAATTGAGAATAATTCAATAAAAATTTCTAGAATTTCTTCTGTTCCCTAAAACGTTACTGATGTCTCGTTGGATGGCAGGATGAAAAACACTTCAGTTCACAAACCTACTGATACTTTTTTATAGGAAAACCTATAAAAACTCTGTGGGGCACCTCAGCCAATCCATGTATTCATTGTACTTTACCATCAGCTAAATTACTTTGTATTACTTTGTTTGGTTAATTTGATAAAAAAAAAAAAAAATCTGTGAGGTATTGATTAGCCTTACGAAGTATACTACTGGTTCAATCAAAAAATACAAGGGTACACTGGATAGTTACTGCTAATATTATGGTGACTTTTAGGGAGATTTTGAAATTGTGAAGCTAAGACACTTTGACAGATATCAGATGTGCACCAAGATGATCAATTAAACACCATTTCTTTGACTGCCTGAAGCAGTACTACATGATATACTTCAGTTCATATTTCAGTAAAATTTCCAGCTTTCTGTTCCATCGCTTTACTGTCAGATGCACATTGGCAAACATATCCATACAGCGGCGGACATGATGGCAGCAGCACCTGTGCCGCCAGCCGCAGCCGTGTGACTGACCGCCAGGACCCTCCGGCGTGATGTGGAGGCCCTACTCACATGTCTACGCAGCACTGCGGCTTCACGGCTCCCGTAGCATCCACCACAGCATATTTGCTGGGTGCCGTGCACAGCACTGAAGGAAGAGCAAGGGGAGACGTCAGTCCCAAGCAGGGCTGCACAGGGGCTGAAACTTTCCAGAAACTTTCCATTCCGTGGGAAGTTAAGCAGGGGAATTTGGGGAGTTTTCCATGGTGGAAATTTTCCGTGGGAATTAACGGGGATATATGGGAATTAACGGGAAAGTTCCCAGAATTTTGCAACCCTAGTCCCAATGCAGTTCCTTGTAAGCTTCTGCAGGGCCTAATCTGGGTAGCATTTATAGGCAGTGGTAGTGTACTAAGAAGAGGGACACTGGGAGAAGTGTCTAGCCATGACATGTGGCAGCCCCTGGGTGTGTTACATCTGTGCACATCAGGGTGTTACATTCCTGCCAGCGGAATTCTGGTGTGTAACTTGAGTCCTGCTCGAGCTTGAGACCCTATGCTAAACGTATCCCCAACCCTTGGGCAGTTGGACTCCATAGTGCCTGTCTACCTCCACTTGAGTGTCAACAAGATACTTGTTGCTCCCTGAGGGTGTTAGCTGGGGAAATGGAGCCGGCAAACCACAGAGCAGGAACAGCATAGCAGCGTGCTGAGTGGCGATGGGTGGCGGCTTGAAGCACCGCCCACTGACCTTTGAACTTGAGGGCGAACTCATAGGGGTTGTACAGCGTGAGCACCTGCTTGTGCGAGGCCTGCTCATCGGCATAGAAGACCAGCTCCGTGGGGAAGACGAACACAGGAAGGCTGCCCTCTGCTGACTCAGCCAGTCGGCTCTGCTGCTGCATTGGCACGCGATGACCTCACTTCCTGCCCTGCTCCCTCTCTTTTTCTCTTTCGCGCTCACCCGGCTGGCAGTGGGGGGTTCCTTCTGCATTCAGATTGCACTCGGCACTCAAGTTCTTAGAAACATCACAAGCTCTCTGAGAGGGGAAAGAGGATGACAATGGCCTCAACACACTGCTGGCACCAACACACGCGACCCCTGGTCAGTGTTAATATTACAATTCATACCACATGTTCTATCTATATGTTGAACAGATACACCTCTGTTCTGGAATGCTGCCATCATGGTCACTCCATCAAAGACCCTCCAAGATAGAAGTCTTGACCCAAGTCATATTGAGGATCTTGCATGTTTGTATGAGCATTGTCAGCAGTTCACAT
Organism: Cyphomyrus plagiostoma; assembly: GCA_019775915.2. NCBI lineage: Eukaryota > Metazoa > Chordata > Actinopteri > Osteoglossiformes > Mormyridae > Cyphomyrus > Cyphomyrus plagiostoma. The sequence continues at coordinate 11,737,487 of JABFEA020000002.1, read as the reverse complement.
TTGCATTGAAGTTTTTATATCAGGCGTTCAAAACCCCACTTTCTGCATATTTAATATATTAAACTGGGTCTCACAGTGCTAATGTGTGTACCGTAAACAAAATATGTATCTATTGCAACCAAAACCGAAGTGTTGAGAGATTATTTCTTTGCCATAATTAATATTTTATATATATATAAAAAATATATATATATGTTAGCTACATCCAAAGCGTTGGGGAAATTATTACAAACATGTTAATTCAAGTGCAGATTTGAATGGAAAATCTCACTCCAGCCATCTGACCAAAGTTGGCAGCCCGGCATTAGTTGAAATTGCTGCTACCCAGCGACATGGTATTTTGGTTCACTCCGACCTGAAATATGAAATTTTAATAATTTTATAATCTCTCCTAATAAGTGACGCTACAAAAAAAAATACAAAATATAAAAATACATTTCTCTAGTTTTGTCCTGTTGGCATTATCTTTTGACTTTGCTGCAGCATAGTCGTGGCAACCGTCAGGGACATTTACGGTCACCCCGCCGTGATTAGGGTAAGGCCCGCGTGGCGAATTTAGCTCGCATCGATTTTTTTTATTTTTTAAAGTGTACTTTCCTGTGTAAATTCCACTGCCGGCGTTCACAAATTTTGAATAAAACATTTTTTTTTAAAAAAATATTTTCTTTTCATATTAATTTTGCAGATCAGCCCATGTCATACATCTGTTGCTGTTCCTTTTGTTTACTGTTGATGTTGAAAACTTATCTTCCGTTATCTTTTTTCTAAGAAATAAAAATAATTTAAAAAAAAAAAAAAATTCGCCCTCCCTCATCACTTGTTTCTGATTGAAAGGATGATAAACTAATAATTATTTTTACTGGGCCTAACTGAAGAAACCCATAAACATGCACTATGACACAAGGGCAGTTGCTATGCATAACTTTTATTGAACAGACAGAAAATACAGAATCCAAAATCAGAATATCTAGCTGAATATCCCAGTCCGGGCTGGTGGAAATCGCAAACTCACAAGCAGGCCGTAAAACGAACCTGATGGCGTGAAAAGAATTAGACGCCATCGGTACGTTTCCCAGAAACGCAGTTGCTAAGTACATTAGCAACTTATATTGTTGGAACCATCCAACTGCGATGCAACTGCCTCCCAAAACCTTTCAATTAACTGTTTGTAACATCAGGCTGGGCTGTGAAAATGTCCTGAAACAAAGAGGCACACATCGTGCACAGTCGTAAAACATGTAATGTGCGCATGCTCAGACGTGCAATATACAAATTAGGCAAGTAGATTGGGTAACACACGCCACGCCCACCGCCCATACTGTGTCAAAATGAGGCAAAAATGCAGCGTTGCAAAGTGCAGAATACGTACCGTAAGAAAAAATGAGTGCTGAAAAATGCGAAACGTGAAGAATTAAAGTATCAGTATATATTCAGAAAATATTGCAAAGAAAAAACCTTTCAATAAATTGATTTTGTTTGCAATATATACGTGCTTGTTTACAGTACACCCGTGTAGCAATAATTTGCTCCATATTATCTTTACATTACATTACACTGAATGACAAAAGGGGTCTAAACATTGCCGCAACATCGCACTATGTGCAAGCTAAATAAAGTACGTCGGACAGATTCACCGACCCGACCTGCTAAACGTAGCCAGTCACCAAGCGGGGCACGTCAAGAAAGCTAAGCAGAACACTCACTGAAATCAACTTTGTTTAAGTTAAGCCTAACCACTTAACGTTCAGCTCGCAGTCCGCCACCTGAATGTGCGCCGTTCGTGAACAGTGCAGAGGTGACATTTGGACACTTACGGGCGATAGGGGTATTTCCCTTTAAATACCACAGAACGATGGTAACTACACGTGGCTAGTCACGTGACCGTGTTTACACGCGCGACCTTAGAGACTGCCAACCTGAAACGTCACGTCTCGGCTCCGTGCTCCGCCGCGCGCCGGCAGGCATACCCTGTATCATACGTCCGAAGTACTAAAACAGCTTTTTTTATTTTTTTATATATATATAAACCCGCCGGCAGGCTAGCTATTGAGTCTGCCAAAACACGTTTATTATCCCACACTGCAGCCGAGTCTCCTTTCAGCAGGAATTAGCTACCAACCCCCTGAACAACCAGAACTGACATAGATCATGCCGGTATCAGTGATCAACAGAAACTACTTTTGAACATTTTCAAACGTTCCCCGTAAACGTAAAATTTCACCGAAACAGGACACCACCACTAATAATGTATTATATAAACTCCTTACAGTGCATCTTCATTAAACTTGGTTTACTTATATTAACACACCTAGCTAAACAACAAACCGAGGAGTCGTTTGTAACGCTATTGAAAAAAACGACTACGTGTTATTCAGGTAGCCATAAATAACTTAAAAATAAACGATGCAACAGCGACGTATACCGGGATAATGAAATACATCGCTACGAATGGGGTGAACAATGGCAGCAGCTTTTTTTTTAGCAAGCTACACTATCAGGATAACATCCGGATATGCAAATACATTTTACATTATATTCACTCGCCACTACAGATGATTAAATTGTTGGATTAACAGATAAAACGTACCCTTAATTAGTCCGTTATATTGCAAAACCTACTACCTAGCAAGTTAGCTAGGTACTGTGGTAAATCCCACCCTGCTGTTATTTTCTTTGTCAATGCTCTGCAGTTCAGCACGGTGGATGCCGGGATAGTGGAGGGTCTCGGGAATTCCTCCACGGCCAACCAGTGACGTAATGATTTTTCTAACTAAAACGTAAACTGTTTTCCTCCACTCTGGAATTCGGTTTCATCCCGATTAAACACAGGTGTAACAGTCATCAAAGCAGAGTGAACTTCGCGAGGGTATAGTCAGCACATTAAAGTTACAGACTGTGACTTGCTGTGACTATTTCACCATGCACTTTTTCATTAGACAAAACATGTGGATTGCAAAAGTGGCATCTAAGACAACGACACCTGTTTGGTTTTAGGTTCTGAATCGTGAATGACAATAATTTCTCTCTTTCTCGCTAACTGTCCTTACAAATATGTTAGCGCGCTTTGCATTTTTACTTTTAAAAGAAAGACAGTTATCGTTCAAAATCTACACCCTGCTTCCAAGATGTGACATTAAGCATCTAACATTAAAATGTATCCCTCTGATAGTATGAAATAGGCCTATGAAATTGGCTGCCCAATATTATGAATTGCATAATATTATGCGGCCTGTCCCCATCACTATTTTCCTCGCCATATAATTCCCATTTACTGCGTTTTAGATTATTGTGTTTTGCTATATTATCATTTGTTATGTTATTTAACAGGGCGTTGTGTTCACGATAGATTTCTTTACATATAGTACTTGCGTTTATTTCATGTGGCAACAAAATAAACCCTTCACTGCCTTACGCTTGGCTGTCCCTTGAGCTTCTGCGATGTGTCAAACATAGCCTCTGCTGTCAAGATGGATGTATATTGGAAAAAATAAAAATAAACATAAAATGTATACATACAGTTTTCAACGGTTTCCAGAAAGCTTGGCTTTTAAATTTCACACACACACACACACACACACACACACACACACACACACACATATATATATATATGTTAGGAAATGAACGATAACATCGGCTTTGTGAAGAGCCATCAGTGTTATGATGATGCAGTTAAGATCACAGTGTTTTGGATTAATTCTCATAATGAGTTGCTACACTTCTTTTAGGAGTGACAAAAATATATAAATATAATTGTGTGTGTGTTGGGGGGCGGGGTAAGAGAGACAAAGATAGAGAGGACTTTTGATAGCTGCAGTAACATGGCCCTTTTCCAGTCGAATGAACAACTTTAAGGTTACGTTGAGGTAATGTTCTTAGCCATCAGTGTAGGGCACATGGGAAAGTGTGGCAGTTCCCGTAACACTAGGAAGGTAAGGGTTAAGATTGCTGTTTTTTGTATCGCAAAAAATCATTCAAATTTCACATGTTATGTAGGCCTATACTTAACTATACCAGAGTGACTGGCACATCTTGATTCGTCTTTGCACAACACTACAAGAATATCTCCAGGGAGCGATTAAATATTTTAATCATAATTTGTCAGTCCGGGTTTTTTTTTTTACCGCACAGGATGTTAAATCGCCAGCGACATGACTTTATCAGAGGGGCTACGAAGAGAGAGTTGTCAGAAGAGGTACAGCTGAGTAAACAGAGTGCACCTCATAGTCTTGCATATACACAATTAATTCTTCAGCCGTCAGCCTACCGCAATATTATCCCCATGACTTACTTGCAAGGTATGTCCCGCCCTCTGTATACTTTTACGAAGTCATGACACGAGCAAGAGTGTCCAATCCTTCCAGATATGGTTATCAAAATTTCCGACCGGGGATCTCTGTTCCCCCAGCGTATTTCACACATATAACAAGTATGCCCACACAACGTAGTTGTTGCATTGTAACGCATCGATGCGTCGTTTCTCTCAATAATCGATGGGGCGTAACGCGGTGTGAAATATTTCAATAACTGTATCAAAGACCAAATCCCCACCCCCTATACAACACTGAAAAAGAACACGAAGGGTGGGGGGCTTTATGATGTTCATATAACGCACGAATCACGTGCCGCTTCTGTTTACCTATTCACCCAAGTTATATATACACACCCCGTCATCGCAATAAAGGCAAAACAATAATAATTTTATGCCAAGGCCACACAGTTTAAAGTGCCTGGCGGATTTTCCTTTATCCGTGTTACTGTACTTATTATGCAGAATGGGGCGGAGCTTTCACCAACATTATTACATATTTCTGGTGGGCGTGGTTACAGAGAGCGGACTCAGCCAATGGCATGGTGACAGTGGAAAGAGGGAGGTTCAGTTTGTTCGGAAGAGAAGTTCTCTATCAGCGCGAGCCTGAGCACTGCTCAGTAAAGACAGATAGAGTCAGGCGGCAGTAAGGGGTGGCTGTACGACCCTCTTTTGAGGGGGGTGCGATTAAAACAAATATATATACACACATATACACGCCCAGGCCGCAAGATAGGTCCTATGTTGACATTGTCTTTTTTTAGTAAGCATATAGTTATATCTCTGTATTTCAAAAATGCCTATTTTACTTTTCCTGATAGACACGTCCGCTTCTATGAATCAGCGCACTTATTTGGGTACGACGTATCTGGACATTGCTAAAGGCGCGGTTGAGATCTTTATGAAGGTAAAGAGTAATTTTACCCCGACTTCTCAGTATATTATGTTGCCTTGTTGGAACTGAGAGTCGAATTAGTCGAAAATAACGTGTATTGTTTCGTTTTCTTTAACAGCTGCGCGCCCGAGACCCGGCTAGTAGAGGCGACAGGTACATGCTAGTTACATTTGATGAGCCACCATACGGAGTTAAGGTAAATAAATACTGTTAAATTGTGTTTTGATGTGGTTGAGGCGAGATGTTTTCTGACAGTGAGACTCTACTGTCCCTCTGGTTCGTAGCTGCGGGTTTGGGCGGCCTCCCGGCGGTGAAAACGACTAATTTTTGTTAAAATACCCGCAGACCCGGAGCAGCGCAGCCTCGGAACATGGCGGACATTTTGCTTTTGTACTAGCAGAGCTCTCGAACGCTTAGATGGAGGCGGGGAGATTTATGATCGACACTGACGTCACGTGTGACGCAATGGCGGACTAGCTCGTCCCGGATTGGACAACTGGCCTGCATCTCGTCCTATTTTCTTCTTTCGCATCCGCTTAGTGGCTTCCTTAAAGTCGCTCTCATTGGCCGATGCAGACTGAGCTACTCAAACTTGTCTCCCCCCTCTGTGAGAAAATGTAGGAAGATATTTCCTTAATAACCTTTAATTTCCCACACAAGTTGTAATTTTTATAATCTTCTTTTTGATTTTATCTTTCAAAAAGTAAGTTCCCATGTACACAATCTATTTCCTGTCCCCCAATACCAGCACACATACAAACACCCACACACCCAATCCCTCCCACTGTCCTCTGTATGCAATACTTTCAGTTTATGAAAGGGAACCATCTAGCAGGTCTTGGAAAGTAATTTATGATGCTGCCAGAAGTTGAGAAAGTCAAGGCATTATGTGCCTCACCAAGGATTGTCAGCGGAGCCTTATTTGGGACAGGCTGTATATTAACAAAGCCAGGTTTTATAGAAAGGGATCGTAGCCATTACCCTGTGAAGCATACATAAGCGTGCATGGCACAGGATGGAGACGAGCTCTGTGCATTTGAGGAAGGCCTTTGTTGAGCTTCACAGTGGGCATGGTGCCAATTCAGACTCCACTATGCTGTTAAACTCAGGACCACAGTGCCTTTTACTGGAGGGCAGCCATAACTTTATACTCACATCTGTGATTGGTTTATATATATATATATATATATATTTATTTTAACCAACATGCAGTTGTTCCTGTGAGATGCACACTTTTCGGACCCCTGTGGGTCAGTGAAGTGTAACTTGGTCTTGTCCAAAATTAATGTTTCTCCAGTTGATGCACCTGTATTCAAAGTACTTCAGTCATAAATGTATGTCTCGACCTTGGACGCCAAACTGCAATATTCTGGAATTAAACGCATTCCCTAAACTCCTGGGCTGCTTGTTGAAGATTCTGGCAAGTGTATTTCTTGCATACAGAGTCTCAAGCTTGTAGGACGCTCCCCCCCCCCATTGTGAGGAGAGCAGTGTTTACTAATCTTCCATTACTGTATGACATGATTTGGCTCCCCTGCGGCCACTGTGGCGTCATGTGTCTGCAGACTCAGCAGTGCATGTTGGGGGGGGGGCGTCGCCGGTGTGTCTGTTTGTGTAATACACTGCAAAATGCATATGCCGGAAGCCATCCGTGTGCATTAGGAGAACTGCTTGCTGGTCCCACGTGCTTTTTCCAGTGCTGCACATTAGGACTTCACCTTGGCGCAGCTGCGATGCCGCATGCATGCATGTCTGCAGCTGTCATACAGCACGCCTGTGTCAACGGGCGCCGATGGGGGTGTTACGGGGGCAGGTGGGATGGGAACAGGGATCTCCTTTATCTTAACCCAGTCAGTAGTCCAAGCCTCTGCCTCACTCTGTAGCTGGGGGGGCGGGCATGTGACATGTGGCTAGGTGTTTTTTTCCAGTGGCTTAGCGGAGCTATAATTTGAATTGAGCCTAATTCAAATTTATTGTCATTATGGCATACAGAGCTTCACATATAACAAAATGTGTCTTGTTACTCCTAGAGCTGGTGCAGTGAATCTAAAATAGAATCATAGAATAGTAAGAATAGTACAGTGGTAGAATAACAAATAATATGGGCACTTATATTTCTATAAGACAGACAATATACTGTATGTCATCAAGTATGAAAGTGCAGATGCTCCTGTTGTTGCTCCCTCACCCCCCGCAGCACCCCCACCATGACCCCCCCCCGCAGGCACCCTCGCATGCCCCTGGGTTCCAGCTGCTCTCTTCCCTTCCCTCGTCCCGCGTCGGCTTCCCCTCTAACCCGTTTCCATAGCCAGCTAATTCTTTTCCCCCGTCAGTTATTCAGAAGCCGTCCTTTGCCTTGCCAGTCGGCTCTGCCAGAAGTCCGACGGCCCCCCGATGGGCATGTGTCCCTTTCGCTCGCTGTGGCCCCCGCTTTTGGGGCTGTAACCATCATTCTCACTCCCTGCTGTGATCGCTGGCCCTGAATCAGGGTAGCGGAGGGTGTGGAGACAGCTGAGATACCCGTGCTTGGATTCAGCAGGTCGCGGACGGACCTTCCTTGAGCAGCAGTCAGCTCCGCTTTCCTGCCTCTGCATGTTTCCGGCCTCGTTTGCCACGTGACACGACCATGTAGGGTCTCTGTTTTAGTTACATCAGTTTGCATCGATATGAGAAGGAAATAAAGCCAGCAGATTTACTATTGGGAGGGGGGTGACTAAAGAATGGAATGGGTTTGTAATGCTTATGATGAAAAGGCATGGGGCATGAGGAAAGACACTTTTACATCGAAGAGTCATTAACTGAAGGGACTCCTAGGTCTGTAGGGAATATATGAAGTGATAGCCACAGGTTTGGAGGGTATATAAGAGGTGATAATTACAGGTATGTAGGGTGTATAAGGAGCAATAATCGCAGATCTGTAGGGTGTAAATGGAATGGTGATCATTGGTCTATAGTGTGTATAAGTGTTAGCAGTTTGGAGCTCATTTCACCAAGTTAAACTTAAATGTGATTTACTTCAGTACATAACCTGCCAGGAAGCCAAACTGTTTTACACAGCCGCCCTGTTTCTGCTGCCGTCCTCCAGCATGGCTGTTATATGCTGTTATCTAACAGCCTTTCTGCGGCGCCTCGCTTCTCCATGTCTGCGCTGCAGCAGTTTTCTTTCCTCATTCTCCACAGATAAGTTCAGGCTGAAGTGCACTTTCGCTCTTTCTAAAGTTCTCTTTAGCACTGTACTTGTGTCAGGGGTCTTTTATGAGGTTGGGCTGATTGCAGTGACTCTGATTTGATGTTGGGTGACTGAAAAGCTGTCACACTGACATGGCTTTGGGTGATTGGTTCCATCTCAGGTTAAACCGTGCAAATAAAGAGTCCAAATGACACAGCCACGGAACTGGTCTATGAGCTAAAGGACTTTATTGACCTGGGTGTGTGCTGGTGACCGTTCCTTCTCTGCAGGTCCTCTAGAGGGCAGAAGTGACATTAGAAGGGCAGTGCAATGACATTGTGTCAGGCTGTCTGTCATGCCTGCCTGCCACACCCCCTCCACACCTGCTACCAGAGGGGGCTGACATTACAGCAGCGTTCCCCAGTACGGCGGCCGTTTGGCACAGCATGACATACCGCTTCTCGCTCCCTCCTCCCGCGTCTCCCTTCATTCCGTCCTCCATCCTTCCCCCTCCAGTCCGCGATGCCGCCCTGTGCCCTCTCTCCCCGCCGGTGTGGGAGCACGGACAGCGGCCGCAGTCAGCCCCATGCGGATGCGATGAATTCTTAATGCGCAAGGAAAGAAAGGCGGATGTGAACAGAAAAGCTAAATCAGTCCATTGCCGCTGAATAATTCAGAGCGAGCGCCACCGTCTGCCACGCGCCTCCGTCACCCTCACAAATGCTTCTCCCAGGCCACCCTGTGATCTGCGCTGTGTGCATGTTCCTGCACATGTGCCCCCCTGCTGCTGCCTGCCAGTCTGTGTGTCTTTTACGCCTTTACACATGTGCAACCTCCTGCAGAACCACAAACACCTCACTGGTGTTCTGAAAAGATAATCCTGTCTGTACTATTATCTCTCTCTCTCGCTCTATCTCTCTCTCTCTCTCTCTCATTATTTCCCTCCCTCCCCCTCTTGCATCCGTCTAATGCTGTGGATGTACGCCTGTGGCTTAGAGTAGATGTAATCCGGACTCTGTGACACAGTGATGTCATGCTGTAACAGCAGCCTTGTGCGAGTAATACAGTGAGGTAATGCTGCAACAGTGATACAGTGGGCTGGGATGATCATCTGACAGTGAGGTAGTAGGATACTCCTGTGAGGGTGAGGCAGTAGGATAATCCTGTCATAGTGAGATAATCCAGTGACATTGGTGCAGTGGGATAATCCAGTAATGATTAGGTATTAGGGGGTGCTGTGTGGCTCAGTGGGTTTAGCCTCTGTGCCTGTCTGTGTGATTGGATGATTGGATGATTGGACGGTCGCAAGGCCCTTTACCAACAGCTCCAGGTGGCTGCATGCTGACTGACTTGTACTGTGACCCTCAAGGTTGCTCTCACCTGTCTGTGTGTCTCATGGAGAACAAGATGGGGTGAAAAGGCAAAGTCAGCACGGGGATGAATAAAGTATATTTGTTTTATTATATTCTATTATTTTAATCCTGTTTTAATGAGACAGTGGGATATTTCTTTGATGGTGATGCAGTGGGATAATCCTGTCTCAGTGAGATGACCCAGATATAATACTCAGACAGTGAGACAATCCAATGACGCTGAAGGAATGGTACGATCTAATGAAACTGAGACTGTGAGATAATCCAGTGACATTGAAGTATTGGGATTGTGATGATTGAGCATTGGGATTATCCTGTTGCAGTTGAGACAGTGGGATAATACAGTGACACTGAGTCAGTGGAATATGAGTTCCCGTTCAAGCTTTGGGAAGGGGGGCTGGTATTAAAAATGTGAACAGATGGAGGCGGAGGCTGGGAATGTTGCTGCGTGGATAAAAGTAAAAGTCCAGGGCCAAGTGCAGCCCTGCTCACCCATACCACACATGTGCCTTGAAGAGATCATACCTCCCTGCTTCAGTATGGAGTCATTCAGTGACTGGAGTTTCTGCTTTGTCTATGTTTTCTTTTTTTCCCTGTATCTAATGCGACCCCAGCTGTGTCCTTGTGTGTATAATGCCCCCCCCCGTCTGTGTGCCCTGTGTGCTGCAGGCGGGGTGGAAGGAGAACCACGCTACCTTCATGAGCGAGCTGAAGAACCTTCAGGCCTCTGGCTTGACCACTCTGGGCCAGGCTCTACGCACCGCCTTTGACCTGCTCAACCTCAACCGCCTTGTCTCTGGCATCGACAACTATGGGCAGGTAGGCGCACCGGCGACGCCCACGCACTGGCCACGCCCGCACTGGCCACGCCTATGCACTGGCCACGCCCACACATCGGCCACACCCACGCACTGGCCCCATCCATGCACTGACCACGCCAATGCACTGGCCACATCCATGCACTGACCACGCCCATGAAATGGCCACACCCATGCACTGTCCACGCCTATGCAGGGCCCCGCCCATGCACTGGCCACGCCCATGCCGAATGTGGCAGGTTCACTTGTGTCTTGTATAGTCATGAGTCCCTCTAGTTTTTGCAGGTTTTAAAGCTCGAGGCTGAAATGTAGATGAGACTATGCAACCTCATGTTCTTGGTGTCAGTTTTCACAAGTGCCTGCTGCTATGCTCTCCCTAGGGACGGAACCCCTTCTTCCTGGAGCCATCTGTGATCATTACCATCACGGATGGAAACAAGCTGACACACAACTCTGGGGTGCCAGATGAGGTGAGATCTGTGCCCCCCCCATTTACTCCAGCTGATATAGCCCCCCCCCGTTGTTCATTCTGTCTCACCTCAGTGGCACAGGCAGTGAAATTTGAAATGTGGCTGTGGAATGTTCCTGAATGGAAGAATTTTTAAGTTTGACATGAGACAAGTAGATAGAGCTCACAAGCATATTCACACTTCAAACTGATTTTTCTGTGCCTTTATTCCATCTGTTTTGCTTTCCCTCGCTTTTCTTCTTTTCTTCTGCTTGTTTCTTTTGTACACCCTTCTTGTCTGTCTTTCCCATATCCTGCTACTACCCATCTCTTTCCTACACTCTGCTACTTCCTGTCTTTCTTCCATATACCTTTCTAATTCCCGTTGCTCTTTCCTAAACCATGCTACTTCCTGTCTCTCCTACACATGCTACTTCCTGTCTCACACATACCCTGCTACTTCTGATCTATTTCCTATACCGTACTATTTCCTGTCTCTTTCCTGTGCCCTTTTATTTCCTGTCTCTCTTTCCCATGCCTTCCTCTGTCTCTCTGTGTCACACATACCTCTGTTTTTCTGTTTCCTACACCCTGCTACTGCCTTTCCCTTTACTACATGCTGCTATTTCCTGTTTCTCTTTCCTACGCCCTCGTACTTCCCGTCTCTCCTCCCTCCCTTGTTCCTCCAGCTGCACCTCCCCCTGAACTCCCCCCTGCCAGGCAGCGAGCTGACCAAGGAGCCGTTCCGCTGGGACCAACGCCTTTTCGCCCTGGTGCTTCGCCTGTCGGGAGCAGCCACCCCGGATAGCGAGCAGCTGGGCAGTGTACCCACCGACAATTCAGCCATCACGCAGATGTGCGAGGTGACGGGAGGTGCGTGCACAGCCCCTTCCCTCAGCCCACCCCAGCTCACGACCTTCCTCCTCCCCCCCTGGGCAGTAACATCAATAGAAAGCTACTTAAATAGCCGTGCACCAATTTCTTGTCAGGTCTTGAAGTCAGCCGGCGTGGTTTTTAGAGATTATTATAATAGGGATGAATAGAGACCAAGACGTATAAGATGCCTGGTTTCAGACCCAGAATAAATTCTCTTGATTTCCCAGTAAACCCTGAAACGCACCAGTACTGAATCATGGTAAAATTTAAAGCTGCAGTGGACCAAGATGGAAACTGATAATAACAGAATATGAGCTGACAGCCGTATAAATAACTACAGCTGTGAGCTTGTTAGTCACTCTGGGCAAAAGACTTTGCTGTGCAGAAAAACAAAGCAAATGAATTTCTAAACTGCTGAATAGGTCAACAGTTTTATAGTGGAGTGTCTACATCAGAGCTAAAAATCAATATTAATATGAAGATATATGGATGATCCTCACAGGGATTTGGAACTGACATCAGGAAGGTGCGTGTGTTCACCTCTAAGACTCTATGCATGGTTCCTTCATTAGTGACTCTGTGGCCCCTTTCAGGCCGGTCATATTGTGTGAAGACCCAGCGGATGCTGAACCAGTGCCTGGAATCCCTGGTCCAGAAGGTTCTCAGTGGCGTTGTCATCAATTTTGAAAAGACGGGCCCAGATGCCCCCGTTGTTGGTGAAGGTATGGCCTGCCATAGAGATATCCGACCCCCCACCCAGCTTGGATGAATGAAATACAGTTCCTGGTCCTGGAAGGCCTTCCTCCATCTGGCTTCACACAACGCCCCCGTTTATCTGCTACGATGATCGCCGAATGTGAAGCACGTTGCTTGTTTACACGGACTCACACTGTTTCACAACATGATCTATATGTGCAAGATTCTGATTGAATTGCATGATTACTTCATCTCTGAGATTCACGTGGCGGTGGAGCGTACATATAACTGGAATGAGGGATTTCTGGGTGGTTGGTGACCCATGAGGTGGGAGATGACCTACTCTTTGGCTTCACAGACGGTGCACTGGATCCTACTCGGCCTGCACCCAGCCTAGGACCACAGCCCTGGCACAGCTGCCACAAGCTCATTTATGTGCGGCCCAACCCCAAGAACGGGGTACCTGTGGGCCACTGGCCCATTCCAGAGTCCTTCTGGCCTGACCAGAACTCACCAGCCCTGGTGAGTCCACAGTTGCTTGCCTGCGTTTCTGGGGGTTAGCGCATTAGCCTGCGTTAGCATGTGGATGGATGCCAGTGAAGCCAGTCTCGCTCTTGGCTCTGGACCAGTGGTTGCCAGCTGTCGGATCCCAGCACCTCCCAGAGCTAGAACAGGAAAGCGAAGCTGGTTCCGGTGCTCCAGAGCCTCGACATCCTCAGTCCTCCTTCGGGTGGGAAGTCGAGGTTGTCCTGCTGCCTGGCTTCCTAGAGAGGTGCCCACGCAGACGTGTGTCTCTTGGGACAGCAGCAGGAGGGTCCGGCGCAAAAACCGCGGCACTTGCTTATGCGTTTTCCTCCCCCACAGCCCCCACGCACAGCCCACCCCGTGGTGCGCTTCTCCTGTGTGGACTGCGAGCCCATGGTGATCGACAAGCTGCCTTTTGACAAGTATGAGCTGGAGCCCTCACCCCTGACCCAATACATCCTGGAAAGGAAGACCCCACATGTGTGCTGGCAGGTATGAGGATCTCTCCCTCTCCGACACCCAGTGACATTCCCTAACCCCAGCTGGGATCAGACTGATGTGTCTCCTTCACGGTGCAGGTGTTTGTGAACAGCAGTGGGAAGCACACGGACCTGGGCCAGCCCTTCGGGTATCTGAAAGCCAGCACGACGCTCACCTGCGTCAACCTCTTTGTCATGCCGTACAACTACCCTGTCCTACTGCCACTTCTGGGTAAGTACATCACTTCCTGTTCATCACCTCATCCTCTTGTCTGCCTTTTGGTTCAGTCGTTGCTTTTGCTGATGGTGTTTCTCTCTCCAATCCAACAGATGACCTGTTTAAGGTGCACAAGCTAAAGCCCAACATAAAGTGGCGACAGGCCTTCGAGATATACCTGAAGACCATGCCCCCATACTTCCTCCTGGTAAGGATGAGGAGCAGTGAAAATGGCCGTACCGGCCCTCAGGCACTAGCAATAGTGACAACATGAACTTTCCAGTTTTTACATAAACATCTCTGCTTGATGGGGTGATGTCATCTCTTGGGTGAATCTCTGGAGGGACTTTAAGTTCATTTCAAGGAGGGGGTCATCTCTGTGGATTATCTCTGGGTATTATCTCTAAGTGTGATCTCTGGGCATCACATCTGGATTCTTAGAGTTCCAGTTGAGTTGGTGCACGCATGGCTTCAATGGCCATCTTGTGTTTCTTTCGTTTACCTGTTTCCTCTTTCTTCACACAGCCACTTAAGAAGGCGCTGAGGATGATGGGAGCGCCCAATCTCATCTCGGACAATGTGGACTGTGGCCTCAGCTACAGTGTAATTTCCTACCTGAAGAAGCTCAGCCAGCAGGTGTGCGTCCCAGAACTACGGCGACCTGAGCCTCATGACACGAATCTAGTCTTCGCACTGTTGATTGGGTCGTTGAAGGTTCTCCTCAGATGAAATAGCGAAAGTCATTGTAAACCTAAGCAATTAAGGTTCCGTGGGTTATAGAAAGTGATTGACTAGTAAAACTCCAGTGTTGTACCTGTTCGTTTGCAGGCTAAAATCGAGTCAGACCGCCTGATTGTGTCGGTGGGAAAGAGGCCCCCCCAGGAGACGGGAATCAAGGTGCGGAACCACTCGAGTGCACTCTCCCTGGCCCAGAGGTGCGACTTCCAGCAGCTGCTGCAGGGTGTCAGTGGGGAGGCTCCCCTGCGCTTGGTTGACTTCAACCTCAAGGAGTTTGCAGGCTTCCAGGTGGCCCTCCTCAACAAGGTACCAGACTCACCTCAGAACCGAACAGAGAACAGAACCGCAGACCAGCTTCAGAGCAGCATCCTCAACAAATCCTAAAATATGCCCGAGACCAAGCCTTAGAACAGATAACAAAACTATGTCTTTTGGATTAATTAAGTTTCTATCTATTCATCAAAATAGTCTCACAAGTGGAAAGTTCAGGTACAGAAAGTATAAATCCAGACCAAGACTTTGTTTCAGTGAACCAGTTGAGTGAATGTGAGTCTCTATATCCAACTAGTTGGTTGAAACAAAATCTTGGTCTGGATTTATACTCTCTGGACCTGACCTTTCCGCCTTTGAATGCTCATTACATTGTTATATCTTCTGGATAATGGTTAGTATCTTCAAAAGAGGAGAGATGAGGAATTAAGGCAAACAAATCTGGACGTGTCACTGCTGGACCAATTAAAGACAGATGTGTCTTTCTCCTTCTCAGGACCTGAAGCCCCAGGCATACCGCAACGCCTATGACATTCCCCGGAGGAACCTTCTGGACCAGCTGACCCGCATGCGCTCCAACCTGCTACGTCAAACACAGAAGCTCCTCCGGGGGCAGGATGAAGGTGTGTAGGATGCTGGAGCCCAGAGGCCTTGCACTCAAATCCTTAAACGAGGAATTTGTCCGTTGCTTGCTTTGAATTTTTGAGTTTTACTTGTAAAACATGTTTGGTTAGTTAGTGCATTGGAGCTCATCTGACTAAATTAAATCAATGCCTGTAGCCAGTATGTTGAAAACAACAGATATTTCATCACAAAGACATTGTTCAGAGCCTGAGCTATTAGTTTACAAAGTTGAAAACAAGTTTGCTGTGGGTTAGTCGTTGCTGGTTTTTGACCTTGCGGTCTCCCTACCGGCTGACAGATTACATGCATAGCATCCCAGTGGCCCAAATGGGCAACTATCAGGAGTACCTGAAACTGATGCCGGCCCCCCTGCGGGAAATCGACCCTGACCAGCCCAAACGCCTGCACACGTTTGGGAACCCTTTCAAGCAAGACAAGAAGGTACAGTCTGGCTCAGCGTGCTGAGCGACGCCTATAGGCGGACAAACGCATCATCGATAAATCTAGCGGCTAGCATAGCAAACTGTAGCTAGCTCCATGTTTTACCTTAGCATGATTTCTGTATATAAAAATGTGCCACGATCAGTGGGCGGGGCTG
Source organism: Cyphomyrus plagiostoma (assembly GCA_019775915.2). Taxonomy (NCBI): domain Eukaryota; kingdom Metazoa; phylum Chordata; class Actinopteri; order Osteoglossiformes; family Mormyridae; genus Cyphomyrus; species Cyphomyrus plagiostoma. The sequence continues at coordinate 11,721,452 of JABFEA020000002.1, read as the reverse complement.
AACTGTCCAGGGTGCCTCCATTATCTCCAGCATAGAATGTCCTGGTTTCAAACAGTGAATGAAGAGTCACTTCTTGAGTCAGTGCCAGACCTCTTGCATTGCGCCTGGTGACTCATGGTGCGAGATGGAAAACGCCTTTATACTCTTGGAGGAGTCAGTGCTGTGGGCCGGGTGAGGCAGAACCATGGAGTGTCAATGTAGAAGCGGTCACAGATGCTTTGGGTGAATCAGTCTAACAAAATGTCAACAAATGACCGACCGATCAACGCAGATCAAAGCAAAGACAGCCATACCTCGGAGTCTCTTCTCTGAACAGTGCCAGACCCTGATCATGAACCACCCCCTTCTCTGTTCCTCTGCTTTCTCTTCGGGCTCAGGGGATGATGATTGACGAGGCGGACGAGTTTGTGGCGGGCCCTCAGAACAAGAAGAGGGGGAACACGGGGGACCCAAACTTGGGGGTCGTGCCGAAGAGGAGGCGGAGCATGTCGCCGCTGTTGAGGCGGCCGCCGACCCCCCCCGCCGTCCCCAACCACGTCCTGGGGAAAGGGCCCGCGGGAAAGGGTGCCCTGGGCCAGACTGGCCTCATCAAACCCATCTCTTCACCCAAAGGTAGGGATTGGGAGCTGGGGGTGTATCCATATGGCGCACTTCGTGGGGACCGTGACATACGTTTGTGCTGTGTCGCGATCATGTGATTTGGGTTCGTGTGGTACATTGTGTTCAATGTGGTCTGCGATTTGCAGTTAATGTGGCTCCTTTTAGACCTCGGGGTGGGGGTCTCAAATTATTAGACCAGTGACAGTCAGGGTGCTGAGACAATGAATAGGAATGAATAATTTAAGTAATTAGTTTAAAATGTCAGTGAGCTATTGATTAGCCAATGTGTGCTTGTGGTCTAGTCAGTAGTCTGGGCAGTTGTTGCAAATACTGAAGCTAACACACTTTGACAGACATTATATCATAGTATCACACCAATAAGAGGAGCATTTAAAGGTAATTTCTTAGAATGCCTAAGACAATTGCACAGTACTGTACGTATGAGACATTGTAACATGGTGTCTTGTTTGTCGCTGTAGTGATTTTCTGATGAATGTCTCTCCCTGCAGGAGTGGAGGGGAACAGCATTCCAGGTGCGGAGAGCAATGGGGAGGCGGCACAAGGTGTGGATTTGGGTGACGGGTGGCCTGAGGGCCTGGATGGGCTTGGGGGCGCCACGCTGGAGGAGCGGGTGGGATCTGGTGCGAGTGAGATGGGGGAGGCGGCGGGGCTTGAGGACGGCTTGGATGAGAGCCCCCCCTCTGATCACGTGGAGAACTGGGAGGATCTGACTCTCCCCAGCCAGCCGGGGGCCCTGGGCGGAGGCGACACGGCTGTGCCGAGGGCAGTGTTCATACTGCCCCTGGAGGGGAGCAATGCTGAGCTCCGCACACGTGTCATTAAGGAAGTCCGGAAACCAGGCCGCAGTAAGTCCGTGGAAAAGCGTTGGCTCCTCTCGGGTCGGTTGTCCGGTCAACCCACCAGTCACGGTGAATTGTGTTTCCCCCAGATTATGAGTCGATTTTCCGGCTCCTGGAGGAAGTGAAAGGGCCCGCAGAGGTGCGGGAGTATTTCATCCGTCACGCCATCAAGGAGGCTGCCAGGTGAGGCCCTTGATCTTCCTGTTTCCAGGCCGGTTAGATACGGCAAAGCGATAGAATATCTGAGAGATGATCATCGGGCAAAACCCCAGTGTCTCATGTTTGTCCCACCGCCCCACCCAGGTTCAAAAAGCGGGTCTTGATACAGCAGTTGGAGACAGCCCTAGAGGCGATGGAGCAGCGCCGGCCACTATCTGCCCTGCCCGCTCGCGTCAACAACGTCCACGGCAGATAGTCAGCGAGGGCCCGCAGCGAGCGAGACGTGGAGGTCAAGGGGCTGAAAAACTGACGGAGTAGCACATGCGTGAGGGGAGGGTGGTGCAGGCCAGCCGAGTGGGTGGGGAACAAAGAGGGCCACCCATCCCAGCGGTGCACTCCCTCCCTCCACCAGAGAGGGTGCTTCAGTCCAGCACAGTGAAAAGGAAAAAAATGGAAGAGGAAATGAAGCACATGTTTGGGCCCACCTTCTGCAGGCAGTGGTCACCCCTCAGGCTTACCACTTGGGGACTCTATAGACAAAGGGGTTGGGGTTGAAGGCCCGAGCATCTGGCTTAGGAACCTCCAGGCGCACGTATCCGGAAGCTGTGGCTCTACCGCATAGGGCAAGGCAAGTCACATGACCAGCTCATTACCTACTCCCAGGGAGTCTCTGGGTATTTATTTTCCTCATTCAAATGCGTCTTAGGGCGGTAGATGTGTCACGCTGCTCAGCGAACATGGGCGACCCGTCAGACTGTTCCCACGGAACAGGAAACACCCTCTGCTCTTCAGTCGCCCCCTATAGGCCATAGTTAAGAAGCGCATGGCTGACTCATGGGGTTGCTGTCCAGGAGGGCATGCACAGACATGTGGATCTAGTCCCAGTGCTGACACGAGCAAGCATATCTACCTCAGCTCTTCCATGTGGCTTCTTTTTCTCCCTGACAGCAGTACATTTGTAACCACGTCACTTTAAAATGCCTTTTTAATGACTGTCCAGGCAGACATACCAACATCTTTGGAAGCAATAGTATGCCTGTTTTTCCCCCACACCGAGATCTGTTGATCTGCCAGCCATGTGGGAGGCATGTCGCTGATTCAGCATAAATTTCAGTCCACCCCTTCCCTCCACCCAAGGCCACCCGCGGCATCGCCATGTCAGACCACTGTATCCAGAATGCCTTGCCCAAGCCCAGCTACCTGCTGACCTTCCGGGTGACTCTGTGTGCCGAGGAGGGCCCCTGAGCTTTTTCCTGTTCCATTTTCTGCACCATTTTTTTTTTTTTTTAAAGAAAGATGTATACTACTTTTTAATGTTCATACATGGAAAAAGAGATTATTTTTGGACAGTATTCTTACCAGAGCATAAAATGAAAATATTTTAAAAGTTGTATAAAGAACATTTTGTAAACTATATATTAAATGGAACCTTTTAAGATTTTTTTAAAAGAACAAAAAATAAACTCCTGGAATGAGGTTTTCTGGTAATTTGACAGAAGAACTGCCTGCTTTAAATTAAATTAATCTTGAAATGGGTCAGACATAAAAGTAACAGAATAGTGAAAAGCGGGCAAGATCTTTACCCACGTCCAATGCCTGACCATTGTGTTGTTGTTTATCACAAATGTAAATATTGTAGGTCAAGAAATGCTAGTAGTCATACTAACAACTTTCAGCACAGGTGGACAGCGTTTGCATTATACTCAATATCTTTTATTAATAGTTTAATCACAATTTACCTGCTATTTCATAACTACAGAGCACAGGTAACCTACAGAGTGGATTACTCCCATCTTCCAGATCTTCGAATACTTCTGATCCACTAAAAATGCCATTTTCAGGAGTGGTATCCTGAAACATGGTTCGCAGTTTAACAAATTAGCATTTCCATAAAAGTTAATCCAGTCCATGGAATTTGAATTATGGGGGAAAAAAAACTGTATAAAAAAATCCTAATGAAAATTTCAATACAAAATCTCACATTCTAAGTTCAAGGAACTGGGATTTTCTTGATTAGTTACACTTCACCCCTGCCAATTCACCTAAAACAATGTTAAACTATTACACAGCATGTTTACAACAGAAAATCTGCACATGCATTGAGATGCAAGGAAATATAACTATGGAAATTCATTTTTGTTTTTAATCGAAAACCAGAACGCACAAGGCAGACATGCATGACAGCGAGAAGCGCTGCCTGAACACAATGTAAGGAGTGTTTTGGATGTTGGAAATCTCCAGAGTAATCCCTTTCACTGTGACCGTTTATGCAGGTGTCTGGAATGGCAGCGAACCACGGAGTCCTTTAGGATTTTATGGCCATATCCAAACATTTATTTACTTGCAGGATAACTTGGCACAGTCCTTGGGGTTAAACATTTGCATCTGTCGGTCACGGAACGTGCTTCAAGAATTACTGAAGTATGAGGATGAGGGGAAAAAAATAAAAAATCAGCAGGCTGTTCAGACCCTGAGCTCCCATAGCACTCCAGCCCACCAAACAAGGAGCCAGTCTGTTTACATGGGAAGGAGGAGTAGAAAAAAGGGTAAAGGAGGCGGCCAGCATCAGTGGAACTGCAGCTTGCGTTGTCGGACAGGGTCGGATGGCAGAGCCTGAGGGGTCAGCCTAGGGTCCGGGTCCCGTGACTGGAAGAGCACTCTGCCCCGGTGGTTGAACATGTAGAAAGATGGATGGTTTCTCAATGTGTCGAAGGATCTGTTTTGAAGAAAAAAAAAATATATATATATGTTCAGTTTACAAGACAGGATAGAGTTTCAGATTTGGGGCACGTTCACAGAGGTGGAAACGTCGACACAGGCTGACAGATGTGACATATGGACTAAAAGCCAGCATCACCACACCAAGAAAGGGATGTGAGAGAAACCGGAAAGTGAACAAATGAGACAAAATACATGCGTGGCCAGATGCGACAGGGACGGGATCGTACTTGTTCTGCAGCTCTGAAGAGGCGTCCATGTCCTTAAAGTCTCCGGCAATGTGGACTATGCCATAACAGCTTATTACAAATGCTAATAAGGTCTGTAGAACAATCTAGAAAGAAGATGCAAAACACACTAGTTGTAATGAAATGGGTAATCACAGACAAATACTGTGAATCAAGCTTGACGTCAAAGTAATTTCTTAAATTGTATTTAGTCTTCATAAATTAAGAAAGTGACCAAATACTTTGAGCCTGTCTGGAAAACATCCATATACATTTTATATTTCACAGTGCATAGGGATAAAACAGAAAACTCACATCTATTGGTAAAGTTTCATTCTCTTTCTCTGTGAGTCTCATGTAAGATCGATCTAGAGGAAAGGGGGGGGGGGAAGGAAGTTTTAATCGACTGTGCAGTACACGGACTATCAATGTTATCAAGAAAAGTAGATTTAGGCTGCCACAGGAAGAAGGATTCTGATGATGCAACCATTAATCCTGTTAGTGCTGGGTTGATTGCTCCATGTATGCCAAGTCATTGTGGGTAATTTGTCCAGAAAACTCTAATCTTACTGCCCATACTGTGTGTGGTTGAAAAGCAGGGTAGTTGAACTTCCCCTGATTTTACAGTATAATATTTTAACAAATACATATGCCTCATTTTCTCACTTTTTTCTATATTATTTGATACAATTCCAAAAAACAGAGCTTGTATGTACATGTATCAGATAAAAAGAAAAATTACATTTATCCTCTGAACATCAGAGGTCTGCCTATGAGACCTAGAAAAAACGTACGCCGAAGATCGTAATTGGTTAAAATGGCCCACATCTGAAGCCATCTGATCCATTACTTCGCTATACAAGTCACCCCATAACGCAACCAAGGCAAATCATGCATAAAATACACACGGAAACCGACTTCATATTCATTCTACTAAAGAAATACCTCCTGTGATTAGAGTCAGCGACAGGAAATATTCATTTAAAGCATGCATCTTGTTCAAATCAGTCTTTATAATATATATTCTACTAAAATTAATCTGAAATAACGTTTAACTGTTATCTGCATATAAATGCATATTAACTGGGTCTAAACATATCGTTTTCTAATTACGGGGTAAAATCCATTATACATCAGCGAGCAAACCATTGTTATACGGTTTGCACAACGTAACAGAAAACGGAGAGTTTTTCTCACCGGCAAAATGGGGATATCGTAAATAAACTACAATCTCAAATTAACGTAGCAGCTACTAAACAATAATGTTGATTACTACTGTATAGATACGCTACCCAGCTTCACTTTAGACTGTGCACGTTAACAAAACAGTATTATTTTAAATAACTTTTTACGTATATTTTTCACACGTTTATTAGTATAACTAGCTGCGGTGACCTAGATGACTACCTTTTTACCCCGCATTTACCAATAGGACGTAAACAAAGCATTGTGCTATTTTATTTCCGAGATTACATTATACTCACGCTGTGCTGCTGAGAAAGCTGCATGAGCTAAAGCTACCAGCCCGAAACCGACGATCCCTTTCCACACCGTAGAAGCCATCTTCAAACAGGCAGGCGGAAAAGACAAAACGGCGCTGAAATGTGACGTCATCAACATGCACGGTTACTTAACCCCTTCCTTACCACTTTGGAAAAGAGTCTAGCATGTACAATTATTTTTTCTTATGACTGATTTTATATTATATATTTAATTAAGAAATATTTATTTTGAGAATACATGCGGACATGCAACAAAGACAGAGTCATATTGACTAATGATGATGCGTATCTTTTGTATTTTTATTTCGTGTAGGTATAATGATCTGCGGGTGAAATGTAATAACATGTTTATGAAATTTTATCATCTGACCATGAAAGTTTTTGTTTTTTAGTCGGGACGCTTTGCAGAACTCTTGTAGACGCTGATGTGCAACTCATCCCCAGTCAGCCATCTGTCACGTGATGCCGCCAGTGCCTTGGGGGAGGGGAGAGCAGTACGGGGGGCGGACAAGGTACCGATACGGCTTGGCCGGCGGAGGCGACGTGTCTAAATACCCGCGGTCCGTCAAAAACACAGGGAGTCGCGCCGTGTGGACTGAACGCCGAGGGTGTCCAAAATGACACCCGTCCGCGTTTTATTCTGCCTGGCATTGTTTATATGGCGCGGCAGTACCGACGATACCGGTATGGAAAATATTGTAACAGAGAAGAATGCTGAGGAAAGCCACCGGCGGGACAGTGCCGACCTGCTCATATTCATCCTGCTCCTCACCCTAACTATTTTAACAATATGGCTCTTCAAACACCGCAGGTTCAGGTTTTTGCATGAAACCGGATTAGCTATGATATATGGTGAGGATCCTACTTTTCAATATTGAAAATGTGCGATGATGTAATTACTATGTCCCTTGCTATCATTACTGTCGTCAGGGTATTAATGACGAGTTCATCATCAATGATCGCATGTTGTCTAGCAACTATATTTTGAAAAGTTATTGCAAATATGCTATCGCACTGCACAAGCAAAATTCTCTGAATTGACAGCAATAATTAAAGTGACAGGAAACTTGTATTCTTTAATATTAATGCCGTTCATTTAAAATGCATCGTGGGCTTAAACCCCATAACTCAATTAAACTGTCGTGTAATTTGTCCCCGTGATACAGGTAGCAGTGACGGTGCAGTCAATGCCATTTGTTGGTTGGATAGTGTATTTTGGCAAATGTTTTCTAGCAAATTCCATATACAGGAGGATGAAAACATGTCAGAATAAAGCCATATAGTTTGTTATTTCAGGCTTGTATATTGTGGCCGATTATCTAGCGTTTCCAAGCACCGATTGCAGGATGAGCTATATAATTTGTTAAGTGAGATTCAATTATTTAGGCGTCGTCGGATGAGTTTCTTGCCGGAACTGTAGATCTGCTTAGACAGCACCGATCCACGTACCGTACTGCCTGACAGTTTGTATAGTGCACGCAGCGGCAACTAACAACAACGTCCTTGCAATTTTGGAAACTCATCTTTAAGGATAAGTAGCACGTTTGATCCAGGCCATTGTTTCCAGTTTGATTGCCAAACACCGGCTGCTGAGTCTCAGAAATGAAACCGAGATATAGGGGAGTTTCCTTACAGGCAGGTGAAGGGAAGTTTGACAAACAGACTGAACCAGTTTTTGGTTCTGCATTCCAGCGATAGGGGAGTAATATGAATCTCTCAGATCTGAATACCAGCAGAGAAGATGCCTATGAAGTTGTGTTTGAGATGAGCCTGGTGGACGGTTTTATGTACAGTACTGGGGGGGGGGGGGATTAAATAATCAAATACGTACCATAACTTAATGAAAAGAACATTGTTTAAAACACCAACGCTGCACATACTTCTGATAAACGTAGTGTTGTAAACGGTATTGATGTATATTGACCAATTAATGAGCTATTATTCCAGCTAACAGGGAATGTTCCCAGAACTTCAGCTAACGTTAAGTGAAGATCTTCTCGTACCACTTTACAATAAGGCTCCCTTTGCCATTTGTAAAAGGTAATAACTCATTAATAAAAAGAAAACTGTGTTATAACTTGTTTAAAATGGTCTATGAGTAATTTACAAAGTGGTACAACCTAATTAATAACCAGATCATACAGATTATAAACCATTCATAAATGCTTTATATGGGTAGCATTTGTAAAGTGGCTCCGATCTTCTCAATGACGACAAAGAACAAAATGGAACGTTATTTCCACCTTTTATGTTTTTAATAAAGGTTCTTTCAACGTTATCACGATGACAGTATTATCTGAACACACTTTTTGCCTAATTAATATTGAAAAAATATTGTTTTATAATAAAAACGTTATTTTATTAGAAAAATAGTTTGAGTGCTACTTGTATATATTACAAAGTCACTATTATAGCCTCGAACACACGATTTCAGAAACATCAGGCCTCAGTGCTACCTGCTTCTCTACCACGGTCTTTGTTTTTTTTTTCTTTGTTATTCTTAGTTGTAGTAGTAATGGGAAAACGTTCTGGGAACATTAAGAAAGCTAGATACTTTGAAAGTTTCCATACGTTAATCGTAACGTTCGGCGAACGTTCCTAAAATGAAAAAATATTAGCTGATATGGAGAAGATACGTTGATTCTGAACAAAAACTCAATTTAAATTTTAATAATGTAAAGGTGTATAGGTAGCAGAAAGGCTTCTTATGTTTGTTAAACTCATGCATTATGATATTTTAGAACTCTTCATCCTAACAGGATGCTTAGTATTGTCACATAACTCACCCATGTTAAATACTTTTCATAGTTTGTGTTAGTAGTCTTTAGACATTATGAATGGGCTACATGCCAGTCATATGTTTTGTGAGGTATTTTGAATGTGACTCTGCCTCTAACCCTCAGGGCTGCTGGTGGGTGTGATCCTGCGCTATGGAATCCACGTGCCTCGTGACATCAGCAACGTGACCCTGAGTTGCCAGGTGAATGCCAGCCCGGCCACACTACTCGTGAACGTGAGTGGACGTTTCTATGAGTACGCGCTGAAGGGTGAGATCAGCGCCAGCGAGGTGCAAGAGGTGCGGGACAACGAGATGCTCAGGAAGGTGCGTGTTCCCTCCCCCAGCACCGGGGTGGGGGGGGGCCTCAAAAGCTTCCATGTAGTGCAGCTCATGCAGCAGATCATTGAAATAATATGGAGGGAAGATCTGTTCAGTGTAATAGCCCCGTAACCCTACAGCCCCGTAACCCTACAGCCCCGTAACCCTACAGACCCGTAACCCTACAGCTCCGTATCCTACAGCCCCGTAACCCTACAGCCCCGTAACCCTACAGCCCCGTAACCCTACAGACCCGTAACCCTACAGCTCCGTATCCTACAGCCCCGTAACCCTACAGCCCCGTAACCCTACAGCCCCGTAACCCTACAGACCCGTAACCCTACAGCTCCGTATCCT
>JABFEA020000002.1:11685167-11711832 GCA_019775915.2 Cyphomyrus plagiostoma | reverse complement strand
CAACCCTACGGCTCCGTAACCCTACAGCCCCGTAACCCTACAGTCCCGTAACTCTTAAGGCTCTGTAACCCTACAGCTCCGTAACCCTACAGCCCCGTAACCCTACAGCCCCGTAACCCTACAGCCCCGTAACCCTACAGTCCCGTAACTCCAAGGCCCCGTAATTCTACAGCCCCGTAACTCCAAGGCTCCGTAACCCTACAGCCCCGCAACCCTACGGCTCCGTAACCCTACAGCCCCGTAACCCTACAGTCCCGTAACTCTTAAGGCTCTGTAACCCTACAGCCCCGTAACCCTACAGCCCCGTAACCCTACAGCCCCGTAACCCTACAGCCCCGTAACTCTACAGCCCCGTAACTCCAAGGCTCTGTAACCCTACAGCCCCGTAACCCTACAGCCCCGTAACCCTACAGCCCCGTAACCCTACAGCCCTGTGCAGCCACGTGTTATTGCTGCTCTGCTGAACACTAACATGCTGTACCTGCTGTTTTTTAGGTGACCTTTGATCCAGAGATATTCTTTAACATTCTCCTGCCTCCCATCATCTTTCACGCTGGTTACAGCCTGAAGAGGGTAATTGACCCATAAAATACTGTAAATTTCAGTTTAGTGTGTTGCCTGTGCGTGCTAACGATGCATATGCACCAGCCAAATCGCCGCATCCTGTCAGCCTTTGCTGGCCAGGGAATCGGGGAGTTTCACACATTTGTTTGCCTCCTGTGACCTTACAGAGACACTTCTTCAGGAACATCGGCTCCATCCTGGCCTATGCCTTTGTGGGGACACTCATCTCATGTTTCGTCATTGGGTGGGTTTCCTTGCCTGGCAACTTCTGTACAGCAGACATGGTGTCAGAGGCAGTGTGGGGTCATGATGCCAGGGTAACATGGGTAAAATGGTGACATCACTATGTGATCCTCCCTCAGGCTGCTGATGTATGGCTTTGTGACGCTGATAGCTCGTGTGGGTCAGTTGGGTGGGGACTTCTTCTTCACTGATTGCTTATTCTTCGGCGCCATCATCTCTGCCACGGATCCAGGTACCCACAACACCCCCCCCCCCACACACACACACACACACAAACTTTTCTAGAGGGAAATCTTTGCTGTTAAATTTGCTGTTGTATGTAATCAAGGTTGCACTTTGAAATCCCGGAAATGAAATGATTTCTTGAACAGAAGTGTTTTCCTTGGGTGTTTCTCAATACCAAGAACACAAAGACTGTACTTGTGGTCTTGGCAAGACCGGTCTTGTGAAATTGCCTCCCAAGAACAAACTTGGGGCACAATGAATCATGGGATTGGCTCATTTGGCAAGGATGAAACTGATGTGTCTTTGGTGTTTGGGTAAGAACAACATCCAGGAATTTTTACTGTCCTTTGCTTCTGTTCTTGAGTATTGGAACTCATCTTTGGTAATAGAAGATGACATAAAATGGGTACATGAGAACACATGTACGGTCAAGTACGCATATTGAGAAACACCCCTTGATACCTTTCAGTAAATATTGAGGTGCATTATGGGAGCTCAGGTTACAGATGTCTGCATATATCTAACGGCTGGTAGTACTGGATGGGTCATTTCCGCAAACTCATTAACATGCCTCATCGATTTTCTTTTATTTTATGAATTAGTTTAGAGACAGACTCAAATTATACAACCTATTTGTATAAACTGTCGATTTTCCCCCTGGGGGCAATTCATCAGTTTCGTTGTATTACCATTTATTTCTGTAATAAACAAAAGTATTTTATCAAATCCAGGGCAAGAGTTATGGAAATGAGGGAAAAAAATGACAAAACTAATAAAAGAAAATTGAGCAAACATGCGAAATGATTGTTTATTGTGGGCAAGATGAAATAAAGCTGAAAGATATAAAAACATATTATCTAGGTTTGAGCTATTTGTTACATTAATGAGACTTTTCGTTACTTATTTGGGGAAAGTGGTTTAAAAAAATCATTAAATCTGAGCCACGAATGACATCATTTATGAGAGAGTCCTGGATAGACATGTACTGGCCGTGTTATCGTGCCGATGATAAATGATGGACATCACCCTTTCTCCTGCAGTGACAGTGCTTGCCATTTTCACGGAGCTGCAAGTGGATTCAGACCTTTATGCCATGCTGTTCGGAGAGAGTGTTCTCAATGACGCAGTTGCAGTCGTGCTGTCCTCGTGAGTAGGGCCTTTGTGTGTGTGTGTGTGTGTGTGTGTGTGTGTGTGTGTGTGTGTGTGTGTGTGTGTAGAGCTTCTTCAGGGATGTTCTCAAGGAAACCAGTGGGATTTACACATATCTCACAAACGCTCAGCACCTCACGCCTAATTATAATAGTAATAGATCATTTATTGATCCCTGTGGGGAAATTCTCTTTATGCCTCCCCCAGCTTGCTCTCTGTAGGTGAGAGCAACCTGGCCATGAAGGGCAGGCGCCCATAGTAGCACCCAGGGAGCTGGGGGGGGGGATGTTAAGGGCCTTATTCAAGGACCCACAGACCGGCTGAAACCAGCAACCTTCTGATCACAGACACAGAGATTTAACCCACTGAGCCACATACTGCCCCCAAAATTCATTTTAAAAAATTACGATAAAAAACCTCCCATGAATCACGTGTGATCCGAGACTCTCACGCATAATTATGGCATTTAGCAGGTTCCCCTGTCCACAGCAACATACAATTGGAAGCAGTGTCAGACAGTTTTTGGAGCAATTAGGGATTAAAGGCTGTCCTCAAGGACTCAATGGTGAAATTGCTCTTCTAATTCCAGGAATTGAACCAGCAACCTTCCAATCACAGACCACTCGTTCTAAACTGATGACTAATCCCTCTTTGTTGGTTATTAGTATTCTGCCCTGTCATACCAAACCGGTCGAACAGGATTGGAGCTGTAGCTTTCTTAAAGAGCCCATGGTATGTGTCCCTTGTGTTACACTGAGAGGCACGTGCCAAAGTCAGGTGGCATCCTGCAAAGCACTCAACTCCTGACAGGTGGCGCCGTGTCTGTCTGCAGTGACCATGCCCCCGAGCCCAGGGTCCACCTGTGATCTGCCATAGAAACGCTGTATAAAGCCCCAAGAGCTTATTATATCCATCCTCACTCCCCCCCCCCCAATGTAACTGGAGCACAGTTGCCTTCTGCTTCAAAATATATTTGCATTCTTTGAGGCGAAGCATTTTCATGCGTTTTATGCAGAAACAGACAACGGAACACAGTTCAGGAGGTGGATGTAAATCTAGGTGTTGGTTTTACAAGCCTGATGGTGTAGACGTTCTGGTTGACAGGCATAGATGTCTAGCTGTGCATTTGCCTTTGCCCTTGAAAGAGCAAAGGGGCCAGAAGGGCTTCTGCGTGTCGTAGTGGGTCTCCCCTTGTTCCACGTCTTCTCCCGTCAGTGTGCACTGAAAACATTCAGAAATGCTTTCAAATTGCAGTCTGGCCCCATAGGAAATGCATTTGCATCAAGGAGATTGATTTATAACTAGAAAGCTGACAGAATAAACCATTTGACTGGAATGCTTGCTCAGAGCAGGTGAAGGTACTTTATGACTATCCTCCTACTAAACTGAAAGCCAGGGTAGCTGTCTTTAAATTCAATCAAGTCATTAAAACGATGCTAAAGTGTGAAAACGATTTGTTTGGAGCGTCCCCACAATAAATTGTGCCAGAATACAAACACACCAGGAAGATGCCTTTCATGCCAGATGCCCTGTTCATGCCTGCCTGTGAGTGTTTCTGTTTGTTTGTGCCTGTGTAGGTGAATCTTTATGTGTTTGTATCTGTTTGTCTGCGTCTTGTGTGTGTGCGTGTTTCTGTTAACTTTATAACTTATGTAGATTTTTATAAAACTGAGGTTTCTTTTGTGGGGACCGGAAAAAGGTGCCGACAACAGAAACCTCAATTTTAGAAAAACGCAATCAAAACAAAATGCAATCAAAACAAAAACAGCCAAAAGTCTTGTATTTTGTTTGGTTATTTATGGTTAAAGTTAGGGTTGGTGATTAGGATTAGAGTTATGCTCATAGAAATGAACGGAGGCTCACCACAATGACAGGAATATATGAACTGTTTGTGATTCATTTGCTCATTTGTGCCTGTGTGTTTTTTTTTTGTTCGTCTGTGTTTGTATGTTTCTGTTTGTTTGTCTGTTCGTTTGTGTCCGCCTGTATTTACATTCGTTTGTGTTTGTCTGTTTGTCCGTGTGTGTGTTTATGCTCATTTGTGCTTGTGTGTTCCTCTTCGTTTATGCCTGTGCCTGTTTATGACTAGTATCGTGCTGACGTCCGCCACAGGTCCATTGTTGCCTACCAGCCGGCAGCGGCGAGCAGCCACTCCTACGATGGCATGGCAGTGCTGAAGTCATTCGGCGTGTTCCTGGGGGTGTTCAGTGGCTCCTTTGCACTGGGCGTGTCCACCGGCATCTTGACTGCCTTCATATCCTCCATTGCAGCCGTCACAGCAGAGCTGAATGAACCCGCTGGTTCCTCATCTCCCCGTCTAGCTCTTTCTTCTCCGTGTTGGTGTTCAATCGTCCACAGCTTCTCAGGATATTAAAATTCTTATTCAATAATAATAGCCAGGGTATTTTGGGGGGGGGGGGGGGAGATTCTTATGTCCCTTACGGGATATGATGCGATGCTCTGATCTGCTTGAAGGGGGCGCGGTCCAGTGCCCTTACGGATTCTCCTTGACTTGGCTCCTCACGTCACTAAGTTCACCAAACTGCGAGACTTCCAGCTCCTGGAGACGGCGCTCTTCTTCCTCATGTCTTGGAGCACCTTCCTGCTGGCCGAGGCTTGTGGGTTCACAGGTAATTGCTGGTGCCAGTGGGTGGTCCTTCAGATCCCAGAAATGGGTCTCATTTGGTTTAGAGGACCCCTGGCCCCCTTAGTTCATGGATAAGTGCTGGTTCTTGATCAGTAGTTCTCGTTTGGTTCAGAGGTGCCTACTAGTCACTGATTCTCATTGGCTAATAAATAACTGCCGCTCCTACTGTCTCACAGTGACCATGGGGTATACAGAATGCTGCATTCATTTATCTAACCCCCCCTTTCCAGTCGTCTTAGCCGGGTTGCCCCCTACACATCACTGACCCACCGTGCTGTGCTGGCTTGTGCTTGCAGGGGTTGTGGCAGTTCTGTTTGGTGGGATAACTCAGGCTCACTACACCTATAACAACCTGTCTCCAGAGTCCAAAGCCCGGACCAAACAGGCGAGCTCCCTACTGCTGGTGTCCTCAGTCCAGCACAGCCGTCTTACACGCACGCACGCACACACACACACACACGCACACACACATGCACACACACACACGCACACAGACACACACACACACACGTACACAGACACACACACACACACGCACACACACATGCACACACACACACGCACACAAGCAAAAACAAGTTTAGATCAGCTGAGCAACTGCTAAATAATAATACAATTATTAATATCAGTAACATGAATAACAATATTAATGATGTCATCCTAATTCCTGATGCTTATTCAGCACAGTACTATAGGGGGCGCTCTGCGGCCTATTTAAGGAAACACAGGCCATGCAAATAATAATAATAGTAATAATTAATAATAATACTAATAATGCTACTAGCATTGCTACTACTAATGCTCCTACCGCTACTGTATTCACTATAAATGAACTGGTAGCACTGTTGCCTCCTACCTCCAGGGTGTGAGGGTTTAATTTCTCTGATGTGATGAACTGGCATCTCCAAATGGCCCCAGTGTGTCTGTAGCTGTGTATGTGTGCCCTGTGATGGACTGGCCCAGTTCCAAGGGCTCCCTGGAATGTGTGCTAGGATATTCTCCTGGCTCCTCTGTGAGCAGGTGACCCTGTACTGAATAAGCTGTTAGAAGATGGATGGCAGAACAATATTGCAGCTTTCTCACAAGACCCCAAGAGTGTCCTTTAAATTGCCTTTGTTAAATGCCTTTATCATGTCATTGTCATCCCCTATTGGCTGCTGTGTGAAGTTATGGTCTCTACACTGTTCCTTGGTCAGTGGTCGACTTACTAAACACCTTCATGTGCCTTTTCCACTCTAGTTATTTGAGCTGCTGAACTTCCTAGCAGAGAATTTCATCTTCTCCTACATGGGCTTGACGCTGTTCACCTTCCAGAACCACATGTTCAACCCTTTGTTCATCATTGGGGCATTTGTATCCTTGAGTTTTTGTGTGTGTGTGTGTGTGCGTGTGTGTGTGCGTGTGTGTGTGTGTGTGTGTGTTTGTGCGTGTGTGAGCCCGCTGTTGCTCAGGAGTGATTTCACCAAGTAGCTCGGCTCATAGTAAGAATGTATCTATTTACCTACCAAGGTGTCACAGGGGTGTTTGAAACAAGAGAGGGTTTTCAGCCTAGTGGAACCTGGACCACCTCCGTCCTCCTAGGCTGCTGAGGGATCCATCCTTGACCACACTGCTCAGCTGGCCGTGTTCGTGGGCCGGGCCGCCAACATCTACCCACTGTCTTTCCTGCTCAACCTGGGACGCCGCAACCGGATCAGGAACAACTTCCAGCACATGATGATGTTTGCAGGTGATGATGATGATGATGATGTCTTTAGGTCCTGCTGCCGAGCTCCACGGCAGCCTGTAGTGGCCTTTGACAGGAGCACGATCCAGCTCGGAAAACCGAGCCGTGTCCGGCCAAACCAGTGACTGTATTTTTCATGTTCCTGTCGGTCATGAGTCAGCCTTTTGTTCTACAGCTACATCGTCAGTTGTCTTGGCATTTTTAATAATAAAAAAAGAAAACTGTACTGCACCAACGTCTCTTCCCAGCGCCACAGCAGGGTTGAGGGTTCGAATACTACTTCTGATATTCTCCTTCAGTTGCTTGTTCAGTTGTTTCCCAGAGTTCAACGGCATGGATTTACGTTTGGCTCTTGTCTCCTGGTGCTCTGCAGTGGACTGATGTCCCATCTAGGGTTTTCTTATACCTTGTGCTCTATGTTTCCTAGGATAGAGTCCAGACTCACCATCGCCCCCTGTTGGATAAGTGGTTGAAAAATGCATGGATGACAAGCAGTGTGTATTTTGTCCCTCCCAGGCCTACGGGGGGCCATGACCTTCGCCCTGTCCATCCGGGACACGGCCAACTACGCCCGGCAGATGATGTTCTCCACCACACTGCTCATCGTCTTCTTCACCGTCTGGGTTTGTGGGGGGGGCACCACGCCCCTGCTGTCAGTGCTGCACATCCGGTGAGTCGGCGACAGCCGGCTTGTGCAGTGTAGGCCGGCACATGGACGCCGTGCGGTGAGCCGAGCTCACTGGCCTCTCTCTCTTTCATGCAGGGTGGGGGTGGACTCCGACAAAGACTCGGTAGGAAGCCCTTTCCCCGTGCTTCTGTTTCCTGTGACCCGATTGTCTGCTGGTGCCCCTCAAATCAGTAGGACCCAGTCCATGCCCGAGGGCACCCTTTACACCACACTGCATGCCTGTGACCCTCTCTGTCTCATTTCAAACAGGTGAACGCTCTGGAGTTCACAGAGCGCCGGAGCACAAAACAGGAGAGTGCTTGGCTGTTTAGACACTGGTACAACTTTGACTCCAAGTATCCTTAATGGTAGCAGTATCCAGAGAGGACAGTAGAGGGTGCTCAAGAGTAACAAGCGATTTGAATTGACCTGGATTTGCTTTTCTTCTTGACAATAACAGCTCTAATAAACACTATTAAATAGCACTTGGCAAACTTATGCATAGACTGAAGTACATGCTGTTTATACAAAGTCTACAGAACTAAATGTCCATGTATCCCTATGGCTTTTAAGGCCTTGACTGTAGCCCCCCCCCCCAGCTACCTGAAGCCCCTCCTCACACACAGCGGCCCGCCCCTCACAGCCACGCTGCCCAGCTGGTGTGCTGCTCTGGCACGATGTCTCACCAGTCCCCAGGCATACGAGGTGAGCCACTCCACAGTGCCCCCTAGTGGTGATGACCTGAGCAGTGGCCAATTTACTGAATCGTCACCCACCCCTCCACAGAATGAAGGCCGGTTAAAGGAGGACGACTCGGACCTGGTGCCGGAGGACGGCCTGGTGTACAGTGACGGGGCAGCTGGCTCAGCCACCATGCTGCATTCCTGCCCTGCCTCCGGCCCCATAGAGGCTGCGGACAGCAAGCTGGCTACCCTGGGGACCCAGCTGGTCCTGCCTGTGGAGAACTCAGAGGCCCCGCCCCACGATCTGCTCCGCCACAGGGAGTGAGCCAACGCCCCCCCTGCCCCACCCTCCGCTGTGTTTCTGCCTGGCCGTTACGTTCCCTGCCTCTGTTCTGATCTCATCCCATCCAAAGGACTCACTGTTCTTTCTCAGTCTGGTTCTTGAACCACTACCCCCCATTATTTCTATTTATGTGATTTCCTTACGGGGAACATGTGTTGCAGGCTACACTGTTATACCAGTGTACTGGGGAGGGCGCTATAAAGCAGACTCATCATCTGCACTATGCCGAGCTGTTAAAGGGAGACCTAAGAGCTCCTGTTTTCCCTGTGAAAGTCTTCTGTAGAGTCCTTACTCCGTATGTGTGGTTTAAATTAAAATACCATACTATTTATCTCCTATAGGGGGAGCACTGAGCAGTTCCTCCGGTTGCCATTGCACTAGTTCATTAAACATTTTTTTTAAATTATGATTATATAGTTAGCTTTGCTGACTACATGTAGCATACAACGTAGTGACCTTTGACTGTGACTGTTAAATCGTCTCTTCTGACTTTCCCTGCATGGCTATGAGTGCTGAAAAGTCTATGTTTACTGTTTGAGAGGTTTCAAAAAAATATTTGACTTCCTGTTGTTCTAAAAGCAGAAGTGGACTTGCATTTGGATAAAACGCCGAAAAATGTATTGTATGTTATTTGTATGTTATTTTGTTTGTAGCCAATAGTAATCCGGCTAATCCTTTCCGAAGTGGCTTCCTGCTTTGTTCTGATACGGAGGCACGGACGTATGTGAAGTGTGAGACCTTCGAGTTAACGTGCCCGTTGTATATGTTTCATTAAAGGGACATGTACAGAGGACACAATGGCAACACTGTGGATAGGACTTTGGCGCCCCAATATCGTCATTGAGGAGGATGCTGGGGACAGAAAGGCAGGCTGTGGAAGAGGGGAGGAGCTCAACGGCGGCAGCCCGCTGGAGGAAACGACTCGATATGACTAGTAAAAACTGTTTTTAACAGTTAAAAACAGTTAAAAACAGTCGCCAAAGTGCGAACATTCTGGCCACAAATGAGACTAAGTGGTACTCTGCCCATCGGAAGATCGGCTGTACAGTGTCACCTGACACAAAACAAAGCGGGGCCTCTGGTGGGCCACGGTCATGGCAATGTTGTGCAGAAGGAAGGCAGTGCGGCAGTGAATTGTGATGTGCTCGCTGCTGCCCCCATCTGGTCACCTCCAGCATTGCAGGAGCTCTGTATACACTTGTCCTTTTTGTTGTACCTCCTTTTTATAAACGCTGACAGCATGACGTGCCTGGTGTCATGTCCCTAGACGTGTCTCTCCATGTGGAAGATGGATGATCGAGATCAATCCTGTTCCACTTGTGGCTTGTTGTACGACTCCGCCGTGATGTTAAATGCATGCCCTGCCTTTTTATCCAAGGCATTTTGAAATGAAGATTGTGAAAAAAAACAATGATTAAGCTAAAAACAGCCTAAGCTGTCATGACAGTCATGGGTCTTGAAAACGGCCACTTGACAATCTTGTCACCGCACTGTGTGATCACTGGTTAGATATTCTGGTTTGCCATTCCCCCCAAAAGCTGGGATCGTTTTTTTCTCTGCCTTGTTATTGGTCTTTATTTTTTATTTGGGCATAACTCTATTGAGCCGTATCAAGATCGTTGGATCAATAGATATTTTGCATCTGTAACCAGCAGGTACAGAGATGACATCATTCTTTCACATTGTTGATGATCATGTGGCTTGTTTTGTTTGAGCTGCATTTTCATGTTTTGTTTCTGGAAGTATCATAAGGAGAGATTTTGTTAGCAAAATATACATGTGTGTGATTCTGTAAATCAAGATTCAAGATCTTTTACTGGTCAAGTGCAGCAAGGGCACTGGGATGCCTACTGGTGCAGCCACACCCAATAAATAAAGACTAAGTAGACAACAGACAAATAGATGTGCAATAGTACAGTGAAGAGGAGTAACACTTAGAAATGGTACAATTCACAGAAAGTGCAGAGTGCAGTAATATTGGGCCAGACTGTTTACGCAGGGGAGTCACTGGATGAGACACTGAAGTACGAGTGTGAATGGTAATATCTGTCTCAGGAGGACTTCAAAAGCACATCGCTGGCACAGTTCCCCATGGGGGGAGGGGGTGTTACTCCTGCCCTGCTGCTAACCTCCTAAATAAAGTCATGGGTATGTGTAGTGATGGCTAAAGGAAACTTTATTAACCATTTGCTGTATTTTTTGACCCCACTGGATGAAACTCTTGGTTTACTATGGGGCATGCTTCGAGAACTTTTTTTGAATAGAGAGCACCATCTAGTGGGGTCAAAAAATACAGCAAGTGGTTCATGAAGCTTCATTTGGCCATCACTGTGTATGTGTAGGCTCTTGTCCTCCCTTGCACTGACATGCTGTTTGAGGTGTGGAGATTGACACTTTGATCAGCCAATGGCATATCAGATGGCTGTAGCTAATGTGAATGGTTTTAAGAAATAAACAAGCCCAAATCTGAAGAAAAAGACTCCTCACTTGCAACACAAAACGTCTGACTGGATTTGTCCATAGGCCAACGTGTAACAGTCATTGTTTTGCTGCTCTGTTTAAATCGTCACCGTTGTTAATAATCTGAGGCAGGAAATCATATGGACCATTCTGATGCTGTGTTTGTTTTGAGATGTAACCGCTGGATTTTTGTGCTGATATTGTTTGCTGTGTGTCTCAGTGTGTCCATGTCCATCTGGGCCTCAGTCCCCTCGTGGGAAAGTTCCCAGAGGCTTGCTGACATTCACCAAACTGTCAATAAAAGAGCCCAGTGTGGATTTGGGTATAAAGAGAGCTGTAACTGTTGTCCTCTCTTTATTCTGGATGAACTTTTGGAGGATGAAGAATGCGCAGTCTCAAGGGTGACAGAATATCTCCCAGCTCACCTTCACACATGGAAGCCCATCCCCCCCTCAGATTGGCCTGTGGAGGCACTGGTGTGCGGCTGCACCTTGGTGTTCCTTCCCGAGTCAGCAATCTGGCCTGCATTGCCAGCATTGGCCTGAGGAGGCGCTGGTGTGCGGCTGCACCTTGGTGTTCCTTCCCAAGCCAGCAATCTGGCCTGCATTGCCAGCATTGGCCTGAGGAGGCGCTGGTGTGCGGCTGCACCTTGGTGTTCCTTCCCGAGCCAGCAATCTGGCCTGCATTGCCAGCATTGGCCTGAGGAGGCGCTGGTGTGCGGCTGCACCTTGGTGTTCCTTCCTGAGCCAGCAATCTGGCCTGCATTGCCAGCATTGACCTGAGGAGGTGCTGGCGCGCAGGTCCATCACAGGGTTCTTCCCTGGGCCACCATGCTGGGCGTTGCTACCTGTGTTGTTGAGTCTGAGACCCCCGACAATTCATGGCTCATGCTACTGACTGGCATGTGTTCCCTAGTCACCTTTACTGGCAGCTGTATGGTTTGTTCATTTTTTATTAAAAGGTAACACCTTCTGAATGCCATCATAATTCTACCCCTTGATATCTGACGGCCGAGACAGCTCCGGAATCTTCCAGACCGGCACATGCCTTCTCCTGATGCGTGTCCTGTCATCATGCATGCTTGACATGACATGCATGGAGAGGCGGACCCCGTCAGCCCAAATTCCCCTGACAGCTGATTCCACTACCACGAGGCACCTGGCCCTCACACCAATTGTGTGGGGAGTGAGTCACTTTGAGTTATCTGTTCCTCCTCCCCCAGGCTGTAAATATCACCCATCGGGGCTCGACCCCTGATCACTCTGTACCACGCACTTCACAAGCTTCTTTGTCCCATACTGATGAGGAAGTCACTTCTAAATTACTTGTCCCCATTTATTCTGTGGTCAGATTCTTGTCTCTTCTAATCGTTCTATTCCCGTTCATTCATCCACCAAACACGATGTAGTTTTTCTCCTACAAAATAAAGACACACATATTACTAACTACATGTTTGCACTTATAGCCTATAAATCCTGTCTTTTGTATGCACCTTTAGCTCCTGTCATGAAAGAGTCCTGTGGAGCTGTTAGTTTGGCGGTTCGCTTTGGCTCACCCTCTGCTTTGGTCTCACTCCCAAGAAAACAACTGGGGATGACGCTGTTATAAATCTCTGTTAAAAATATTAGTTATGTTCGGCCGTTGTTTATTTTACTAACGGCAGAAGGCGCTCCTGGATGAGATCTGTGTTTGGGTAATATTGATGGCTACGTTTAATGATACTCTATAAAAAAAATTATACGCCGTGATACCAACGTGCGATGTGATGTAGAAACACAGAGTACCTATGAAAAACCGCGGAGGGCCGTTCGCACCAAACGCACGCTGAACTTCCTACGTTTCATAGCGGAATCTTGGACTCTTATTTTATTACGGGATTTAAATTGCGGGGAGTGATGACTCACCATACAAGCCACATATTATTCCAAACAAGGGCATTTAAATTAACTAGGTGTCTTCCACAGAGTTATACACTACCCAAACAGTTTCAGTCATTTAGACAGCGAGTTTGGAGAACCCTGATTACTATGATGTACAGGAATGTACATTTTCGTGTAAAACATATTTACCTAAATATTATTTCACAGACTGGGAGCACTTTTTTGTAGAAAGCACATTGATGTTATATGAAGAGAAAGGAGTTAACCGTTAGTATTTCCCTACATATGTGCCACTACTTCTGTAAACGATTCTTGATATGATTTCCAGAGTTTATAAATTCCTGGATGAGATCATTGTTGAGATGAATGTTAGGACTTTTTGGATTGCATCCCACCGTTTCCCCCCTACCCCGAATGCCGAAGGCGTGTCTTTACTTTGTAACGAACTACAAATAGCATAAATTACTCCGATTGCAGCGCTGAGGGAGAAGTTGCTGACGGGTCGCCCTACGTTTTAAATTCGGTGAGTACTTTATTCCTAATTCATTAATTATTATATTTGTCTAAATTCACATTTTGGATATGTGCGATTTCACAATGTAATTAGCAAAAACTCAATTATGGATACATGGTTCTGAAATTCTCAAAAGTAAAAATGTATTTACATATATGTATAACATGAATTCTTACCAGTAAGAAATGAATTATAGAGCTCTACAATATGACTTTTTACTAGTGAAAATTGAATTTAGGTTATGTGAGAGAAAAAAACAACGGAAGTCAATGGGAATTAATATATGATTAGTAAAAAATGGTATTATAGAGCTGCATAATATGAATTGTTACGCGTAAAAATATGATTCTTACTAGCAAGAATTGCATTGTGGATATCTTGAATTCGTATTTTTACTAGTAAGAATTAAGCTGTGACGAGTAAGCCTTATACTAATAAAAGACAATTCGGATTTCCATACAACAACAGGACTGACAACAACTCAATTGTTTTAAAAAAAATGGTTAAAATTGTTTTTAAAAAGTCCAAGTTTTACTCTTTTAGGTGACATTTAGGTGTAATGAGACTTTCAAGGGCTCGTTAAATGTTTCTTTTGCACTCGACTAGCTCCTTAAAATATTTTTTAAAAATGTCTCCGTCAGAGTAGCCAAGTAATTATAGGTGAATGAATAAAATCAAAGTCACTTGATCCACCTTTATCGGTCTTCCAGTGTATGTACAGTCATTTAGCCTACGCATAATTACTCAGATTACTTCTCAAATGATGTAATATATAAGGAGAGGACACTATTAGGTGAACACCAACAGAAGAAAATTAAAGAGTAAATAAATAAATCAAGAAATAGGCTACTTAATGTCTCGTAACACACGATGTCGTTTAATTAGGTTCCTGACTTGCCTTAAATCCTTTTAAAGGCTGTCAAAAATATTAATATAATATATTAAACCTACTTCGGAATCTTTTTTTTTGTAAAAAAAAGCTGTTTTTACAATGCGTACATGAAGTGTATTTTATATTAACAGCGCATGTTAACGACTCCACATTATCAATACGTCAGATCGATAGTTCACCCATCCTTTGCATCATGTCTATATTGTACATACGGAGGTCACGGTGTAGGCTGAGAGTGCGTTTATTTCGCCACGTGCGCTATTTCCAGGTCACACCGATATAGTCGCGTAGCTGGAAACTGGTATAATGGCGATGATGGCGCTAGAGGAGCGTCATTCGGCGCGGGATTGCCAATGGATGGCGATGTGGGATCTGCGCGCGCGCCTGTACCCCTGTCGGAAGTCGATACGACTACTAATTTATTTTTCTTATAGGAGAAACAGACTGATGTTTACTGGAACATATTAGATACTATTTGTCAATATAGATACTATTTGTGACTGTAAACCAAAATTGGGTGCAACGCTTCACAACTCTTCACATTGGAAAATATCACCATATTTTGTGTAGGAAATTGTGTGAGTTTGTAATTTATCAAATACTATTCTCAGGCACTAAATGAAGGCTGTTTCTGTTCACGTGCTGCCCTGATGCCCCTATAATTACGGTATTAATAAAACCTGTAAAAATACAAACATGTTAAAGAGTGAGCATTACCAGCACTCAATGTTCAGATGAAGTCACACTTTAATTAACTGAAGTTTTATTATGAACCATATGGTAATCCAAATCCAAAATGCATTTTTAAGACTTGATGAGTTCAGAACATTAACTTACTAAACATTCCCACATAATGCTAAAACTACATAATCAGTATTATAACATCTCTCTAAATATTTTTTTTTTTATCATGGATTATATAAGCAAATTTGCTTATAAGTGCTCTCTTCATTTGTTTACGTTTCACTAATGATAAGTTATTTATTGAGAATGCCATTCTTGGAAGCGCTTGTGGAAACGTCTCTTAATCCTGTCCTGCTCTCCAGCTGTGTCCTCACTTAGGAAACCCCTCAAGGTCACACACCCCCTTCCCATCTAATGCACACAGACGACAGCCTTTATCACCCAGTCCTACTCACATTGTGGGGGCAAGGCAAAAGCATGACATATCACCCCCCAAAATAAGTCCAGACATGCAACTGGTGAAGTGGCACCAAGGGGATCTGGTCTCCTTAACGACGGACATTTGGTGTAGTCGGTGCCCCCACTCCCCCTTAGGCTACTGCCTTTGCTCTTGCCACCCATAACCCGAAATCCAGAAACACACTGGAATATGGGAAAGTCAGAATATTTTTCTGAAATATTTAGAAAGTAGCATAAACCATACGGCTGGTATTGTGACCCAACCCCATATTCAGCTCCATATGAAGGTCCCATTCCTCCCATCCCTATTCCAGTGGTCACAGTGAGGGCCAATAAAAAAATTACCCAGAGTGAGCTCAGAGGCCTGCTTATCCAAATTAGGAGGTATGGAATAGACGAGCGTTCAACCTTTCCGGTGAGTAGTGAGAGGAGTGTTTGTCTTTAAAGTCCCCTCACCTCTCAAACTCCGTATGTGTTTGGCTGTTGTTTGGTGTCACTGCTAAGCCACAGGCCAGGGACAGTGAGTCCGCAGGGGGGGCTGTGTGCTCTCTTTCTCTGAGTGGGGTGTCATGCCACAGAACAGGGATGTGGGGGGTGAACCACGGTGGAAAAACACAGCTAATCCCTGAGCTGGACCTTTCATTGCCCTTGGAAAACACACGTACAGAGTTGCAGACATGCAAGGAGAGAGGACAGAGATGCAGACATGCAGGGAGTGAGGACAGAGATGCAGACATGCAGGGAGTGAGGATAGAGATGCAGACATGCAGGGAGTGAGGACAGAGTTGCAGACATGCAAGGAGAGAGGACAGAGATGCAGACATGCAGGGAGTGAGGACAGAGATGCAGACTGAAGCTCCAGCCCAGGGTGGATGGTTTCAGTCCCAAGGGCAAATCTGCTGTTACGGCAAAGCTCCCTCCCTGCATATCCACTGAAAAGCTGCAATGCACGTTGGCAACTGAGTCAAACTTTGTGTCACAGAATCCAGATTCCAAGCTCAGCATCAATGGTGTCGTTTTGTGTGACCAACTAGCCCCAATGCACAGGAACAGCGTTTACATGACCAGAGGCTTTTTAGGTGGGCAGGTAAAGGACAGTTATGTTCCTGTAGGACCTAAACTGCACCCCTCCAAACACACACACATTTGTTGCTAAGTTACTGTAGCGACAGCGTGCTGTTGCCCCTTTGATGAGTCACATGTGTGTTTATAGTCCCCTAGCAAATGAGGAGGGGCTGTGACTGATCTGCATTCTGTCTGGGTGTCCAGGAATGACAACAAATTTATGGCTAAACCTAGAATGACCTTCCAGGAACAGCAGACAGATTCCAGTTACTCTGAGTACATGAAAATCCTGTAAATCTTATACACATTTGTTGCTAGTTATTGCCCTATACAACAACAACAACAACAAAAAATATTTTTGCATAGTATGTTATCACAACATTACATCGTCTCTAAGCGCTTTACAGCATCCCCACCCAAAGCCCCCAGTGAGTAAGCCATAGGCGACAGTGGCAAGGAAAAACTCCCGAGAAGGGAGAAACCTTGGGAGAGACCAGACTCAAAGGGGGAGCCCATCCTCCAGGGGACGTCAATTACAGAACAATCTGAGACACAAACGGGGAATGCAAATGTTTTTAAATCCTAGTTTAAGAATGTCTTAAAAATGCCCAAATGGACTGTCTTCAATAGTATGAAAACACACTAGACAGCTATCATTAATTAAATGGTGTGGATTCTATACCCAGATCTCCATTAATCTCCGGTTGTTCTTCATGCTACCACTGGGTGGTGCTGTTGAGGCCTGCCGAACATACAACCAATGGGAAGTCCACACTGCTACTTTAAAAACCATACTGAAGTCCTTATGAAGCATGTGTTTGGCATTGCATTGCTTATATTTACTTTAACACTGCAGGGGGCTGTTCCACAAAGCACGATTTCTTGCTTAGCCGGACAACTTGTCGGATTTAAGGTTGACTGGGCTAAATGTGAGGGAACAAAAATAAAGTCTGTTTAGCCCAGACTGCCTTAAATCCAAGAAATTATCTGGCTAAGCAAGGAATCCTTCTTCATGGAATACCCCACTGGTGTATGGAATATGTACCAACATATATTTCCAAAGCTGATCGGCAGCTACCCAGAACTTAAATGAAACAGTAGTTTGGGTGGGGAGAGCGTTATGATCATGTAGGGGAGCTTTGACTGGATGGCTGTAAACTGTGTTGTGAGCCAATTAGAAGGCAGATGACTGTTTACAGTTGAGTTGAGCAGAGCTGAAAAACAGCCTGTACTGTGACTCACACATACAAACGTAAATGCAAGCTGTACTGTGACTCACACATACAAACGTAAATGCAAGCTGTACTGTGACTCATACATACAAACGTAAACGCGAGCAGTACTCTGACTCTCATGTGCAGCCCCATCCGCTCACGCCAGTCGCACCTGTTCAACTCCAACCTGAATAATGTCATGAAGCCGTTATCTTACTCAACGGCTGCTAATTATGGAGTTCTGGTGTGTTTACACACATGTGCAGGGGGGAGGGGGCAGAGTTTGCGGTGGTAACAGATCCAAGTTATTTTTGACCCGGAGGTGCAGCGGGCCATATTCCGTGGCCATTGTTCTGTGGCTAAATGGGGGCCTGCTTTTCCTTCAGCAGTCAGCTGTGTGATGACAGCATCACACAAGACAGCATAACATAGATAGAAAGGAAGGAAACAGGAGGAGTGACTGATGAGTGTCCCCACTGGATTTGTTTTTCTGGAGCTGCCATCTTTGTGAAGACATTTTGTGTAAAATAAATAATAATAATAATAATAATTGATCAAGTGTATGCACACACCCCCATTGTACAATACAACCTATATGCTGACAGTTCAGCAGTTAGTATGAAGCTAGAGACAGACAGACAGACATACTTTATTGATCACGAAGGAAATTCAGATGTGTATCTGTTTCATTCTGTACCTACCATTCCCGGAGAAGGTGTTTGTATCTGAATAAAGACATACGCAAACGTCAGACCCAGGAATAGTTCAACTGTAGTTATGATGAACATGGCAGTAATTCAGAGGAGGCAGGACACAAGAGAGAGCGGAGAAGCCATCTCATGAATCCTGATTTGTGGGAAACCGCTCGCGATAAGTACACCAGTCAGGTTAAGTGCAAAGCGGGAACACAACACCCGAATCAGCGAGCCCATCTGTTCTATCCAGGTGCTGCAGCTTTCCGTCTCTTGGCAGCCGACTCGAACCCCCGGACAGAAACGAGCCAATGTGAGCAGTGGCAAACAGAGGCTTTAACAGTGAGATTTAGCCCCGCAGCAGGTCGTGGAGCTGGTGCCCCTGCTGCAATGCCAGGCTTATCTCCACAAGGCCGCTTCCCCTGAGGACAGATGGTAGTAACTGCTGATAGACAGGAAGCCGAGCATCAACCCCATGGCCGTGGCGGCAGCAGGAGGAGAGGGCGAACGCCGCCTCAGAGGACTTCAGGGACGCGTCTTTGCAAAATGTCCCTGCAGACAGTTCATCTCACCCACTAATACTCCCCCTCAGCTTGATGTCAGCTCAGTCATCCGGAGCATTTCCACTGTCTTCTCCAGTGTATCAGCTGGGGATAAATATGCAAGACGAATGGGGCGTCCCCTTCTCTTCAAAGTGATAGAGGGTGACAGGGGGCTAAAGGAAGAGGCACCACCCAGCTGACACCTTGTACACAGTCCTGCTTACTACCACTGCCTCTCCTTTCAAGGAGATTTTCTCGTGGTGAGTCAAGGCCAGTGTCCTGAACAACGAGCCATTAAAGATTCAACTGGGGAACATCCAAAACTTCTGTTTCTGTTGCTAAGAATCTCTGAGGAATTCAGGAAAACACACTGCTCTCCAAATTACTTTGTTGTCCAAACACAAGAAGTCCATCTTGAGTTGAGCCCAAGTACGCACAGTTCTGAAGCTATCGTGCCAGTTGTACTGCATTACTTTAATGACAGATATTTCTCACTGAAGCAGTCTTTGGTATATAGTTTAAATATTGATTTACACACAGCACCAGGGGTCTGTGAACTGGGTATTTTCCTGAAAAAAGTCACTTTTAGTAACAAGCTTAGGGATTCACTGTAGAGCATTTCAGTCTCGGGGGCAGGACCTTAACAGTCTGCTCCAAATAGCAGAGTATAAAGAGCCACTGGGGACAGAACATGTAGGATTTGTGGCAAGTCTCAGTTCTAAACCCGGGAATCTTTCTTTCTCCCTCTGAAGTCATGCTGATGGAATTCACTGTCTCCATCCACTTAACACCCTCCCTCTTTAATTCTTCTCCCACATATCCTAAAATGGTGAGGAGTGTTTCTGGTGGGGGCCGGGGTTAGGACATGGTGTTGACATACGCACACATATATACAGCCCCAAAAAGCAGGAGCAAACTGAGGAGACCTCAGTCTAGTGAACCGAAGCCTTGATACCCCCCCTCTTCAAGCTGACTGTTTTTATTTTGAGCTCCTAGAATGACTTTCTACAGGCACTCAGGTAAAGGAAGAAGCCGGGACATCCTGTTCCGACCGTGACGTCCATGGGGACCCCTAACCGGAGAGCGCGTGGATGGGCGCGGAGAGACGTGGAAATGGGTAGATTCCATGCAGGGATGGTCTTGGACTGGAACTAGTGAAGCTGGGGAAACCAGAAACAGGTGCCTGATGGTGTACGTGGAGAAGACAGGAAAGCGGCAGCCGTGTCGGTGGAGGGTTCTGGAAGACCCTAGCTGTGGAGATGTGGAGAATGAAGCTAGTCATGATGTTTTCTCTGTAAGAATAATCCTGTTAATGGGGCAGCAGTGGATGGTGACGTTGCGGTTGGTAGTGAAGTAGCTACGGATGATGATTTCTGCACGAGGACGTAGTTTGAAAGGGGGTTTCAGTGTAGAGAGGAAGTTGAACACTATGTAAGAATGAAGGTCTGATGATCGACAGCAGAAATGTTTAACCTTAATAAAGATTAGGCATCGACTCTTGAATACCCCACATGCTTTATGGTCATGGTGAAGGGAAGATGTGGGATACAAGCTCCAAGTGGTCTCATGTGCTAGAGCAGTGTTTCCCAAACAAGTTCTTGGGGAGCCTCGGACAGTCCACATTTTTGCTCCCTCTCAGCTCCCGGTAGGGCGCAAAAACATGCACTGTCCCTGGGTGCCCGGAGACCAGATTGGGAAACACTGTCCTAAACAATGCTGTCTGTCTGTGCAACTTTTTGAACTGTGTTAATTTTAGACCAGTCACTTTGCTCCATAATAATGTCTCCTCCCAAATGGCAGTCCAATGGATGAGTCCTAGATGGCCTATTGAGCCCCGGGGAAAAAGTTTGAGGGCCAGAGGACAAGTCGAGATGTTCCTGGAAGCCTAGCGAATGAGAGGCAGCTAGAACGTTGTCTGCGAGGCCTGCACAGCGCAGAAGCTCTCCGTGCCACACGACGGCAGGCGGGAAGCCAGCCAATCACAGCTAGAGCTATATGAGAAAGGCCAGGGTGCAAACAGTGCAACCCTGAAGGCAGCGGAGGGTCTGAGTCAGACAGCAGAACATTTATGGTGTCCGGTGACTGTGGCTGGTGGGATCTGGATGGAATCTGACCAGGGAGTTTGAGTGGGTGGGGAATGGTACAGTCCTGGGTGCCTGAGCGGGCACTAGGGTGAGTCAGTAGCTAAATACTGGACTCTCGCTTAATCTATGAGTCTCAGCTGTAGAGATGGCATTTCTGCCCGGTCATGGCGAGGAGCCTCCCCTGCCCCCGACCTCCGGGATCAGACACTGTAATACCTCCTCTAATCTGCTATAATGATCTCTGGGGGTAGCGCCTCCTGCACTTCACAGTTAAACGGTAGCGACATTTGTGCAGAGAAGGATGAGAGCCGCACCTATGGGGCACCATTCCGCACCTTCTAAATTTACCAGCCGACGGTCAGTTGGCACAACCGTAAGTTCGACCAAAGTTCTGCTGATAATTTGAGGGCAGGTGGTTCTCCCAGACTGCTGTTAAATCGCATTTCTAAGCTGCATTGAAACTCCTGCCCAGTCCCCATAAGCTGGAGAACATGGCGAGCAGAAAGCACATGCATGGAAGGTGTGTGTGGGGGGGTGCACAGCATTCCAGATAGAGCCAACAAAAGGCAGTTTGGTCCGAAACCTGCTGCATCCGCATCCATAGGGAAACTGTACGGCAGCTCAGCTCAGCCGTCATCAGCAGTGCTGGTCTGGCGACATAAATCCAGAGGAGAAACCATTAGATATAAAAGATTCAATGTGGGCAGATATAATCATATTACATTATATTACATACTGCTGAATTTTACCCGAAATGCTCCAAATTATGGTGCTAAGGATTCAAAATATGAACGTCTCATTGCCTAGCTGGACGCTTGGAAGGTTCAGCTTTACGCTGCAGCCTTTGCGTCGCTAATGGGCGGGTCTCTGTGTCCGTCTTCGCCAGGCCCTCGGAGCTACCCGAGCAGGACCATGACGGAACGCTTTGCCTGCCACTACTGCCGCGACAACCTGCAGGGCAAAAAGTACGTGCAGAAGGACGAGAAGCACATCTGCGTGCGCTGCTTTGACAAGCTATGCGCCAACACCTGTGCTGAGTGCCGGCGCCCCATCGGGCCCGACGCAAAGGTGGGCCGCCTCTCCCTACCCATCATGCCCTGCTGTCACCAACTCCCGACTTACACCAGATGCCATTTGGGAAGCAGACTGACGACCATGATTTTGGGTCACAACAGCAGTGACTCTTGTGTTCCGAGTGTCCGAGGTTTATAACGTGCATCTCTCTGACCCCCGTTGTCCCCCCCCCCCCCCCGGCGATAGGAGCTGCACCATAAGAGCCGCCACTGGCATGAGGACTGTTTCAAGTGCGCCAGGTGCTACAAGCCCCTGGCCAATGAGCCCTTTGGCACCAAGGATGACAAAATCCTGTGTGGGAAATGCTGCTCACGTGAGGAGGGCAACCGTTGCCAGGGCTGCTACAAGCTGGTCATGCCAGGTGGGGCACACCTGGGCAGCGCCACAACACACAAACACACAACAGGAGAGGTTAGCTGGGCTGAATCTGTTCAGCCTCGAGCAAAGGAGACTAAGGGGGGGACATGATCCAGGTCTATAAGATTCTAACACGTCTGGATGCTGTTCAACCAAATGGCTACTTCAATATTGGTTTAAATACTAAAACTCATGGCCATACTGTAGGTGGGAATTAGCATGAGAACATTTTACAATAGACTTGAGAAAGCACTTCTTTACACAGCGTGTAGTTAGAGTATGGAATAGTCTTCCTGTTAGTGTAGTGCAAGCTGACACCCTGGGTTCCTTTAATCAGAGATAGATAAGATTTTAACAACTGAGCCATTGATTTCTTCCCAAGGAGCTTGATGGGCCGAATGGCCTCCTCTCATCTCCTATCTTTGTGGGGACTTTCCATTCATTTCTATGGGCATAACCCTTAATCCCTAACTAAGCCCTAACCTTAACTGGAAACAATCGAAAAGAACTTCATAAAACTGGGGGTATCCTTGTGGGGACCGAAAAAATGTCCCCACAGGGTGAAAAGTTACAGGTTTTTTGTCACATTGTAAGGAAGCTTGGAGTCCACATTGTAATAATTACAGAAACGCTCATAACTGGGCTCAGAAATGTGGAGCACACACATGCAAGCCCCCACAGGCAGACTCAACCTGCTATCTGAACAAGGCACCCATCTCCCCCATAGGCACCAAGACAGTGGAGTATAAGAAGAAAATCTGGCATGAGGAATGCTTCACCTGTGCCCAGTGCAAGCAGCCAATCGGCTCGCAGAGTTTCATGGCCAAGGGTGATGACTTATATTGCACTGCCTGCTCCGACAAGAACTTTTCAAAGAACTGCGCTCACTGCAAGCAGGTGCTCCGTCCCACACTCTCCCTACAAGCTGGGCGGAGGTTCCTAATCCCCCGCATGACATCTCCCCACAAAGCCCAGGGGACCCAGCGGATTTATTAATGCAATTATAGACATTTAACCTGACGAAGAACTGATGGTCAATCGATGCATATGACCTGTGTTAGATTAGCGCACCAGCATTTGGATTTTGTATCATCCGCTGCATGTTGGTTTAGATGGAAAAAAGCGCCGATTAATGGTACACATGGTCTTCAGGCATGGCTGTGGTCTGACCTGCTACCTCCTTCACAGCCCATCACCTCGGGGGGGATCAGCTACCAAGACCAGCCCTGGCACTCCGAGTGCTTCGTGTGTCTGACCTGCCGCAAACCCCTGGCAGGAGCTCGCTTTACCGCCGTGGAGGACAAGATGTACTGCGTGGACTGTTACAAGACCAGCGTGGCCAAGAAATGCAGTGCCTGTGACAACCCCATCACAGGTCTGCGGGGATATGGAGCATGACCCTCTCTCTCTCTCTCTCACACACACACACCTTTACATTTAGGAGTGTGTGGTCTTCCTTGCAGTTTAATTCCATTTGTACTACAGCTAAACAACAGTGCATGTTACACCCAAAATGATGACTTTTTCCCCTCATAAAGTACCTCCTACCCACACAGACCGATGGGCTATTAATTGAGGTCCTTCTCTGCACCATCAATACTGCTTCCATTTTCCCCCGCAGGGTTTGGAAAGGGCACTCAGGTGGTGAACTATGAGGGCAACTCCTGGCACGAGTACTGTTTCAACTGCAAGAGGTGCTCCCTGTCGCTGGCCAACAAGCGCTTCGTGATGCATGAGACAGCCATCTACTGCCCCGACTGTGCCAAAAAGCTGTGAGGAGCGCCCCCCTGAGGCACAGGGTGGAATGACAACACAACCAATTACACACATCAATAAATATACCTAGCTTTTCACAGTGTCATATTACTCTGCCATGGACAAATGGAGTGTTTTTTTTTTTAAAAAAAAGATATATAAACATGTGATTTGTGTTAATTCAGTTGCTTTAAAATATCCCTTCCTCGTGAACCTCCTGTCCAGCTGCAAAGCAAGCCTGTGAGTGGCAGTTTAGTTTAAGAAAGCATGGATTGAAAGTTCAAATCAAAATTTATCTTTTGAGCACACTTATAGCTGAATGGTTTGATTTTGTGGGCATGTGATATTCCAATACTAAATTTAGGAGACACAGTCAAACTTCTTGTTGAGAGGCTCAACAAACACGAGTTTGAGGCATTATGCTGAAGGTTGAAGTTTGACATTTTGCTGTTAAAGTCTGTCTGAATCTTTAAAACTTATGTTCACAGCTTTATGAATTGTAAGGCATAGCAGAAACAATGTATGACAACCTTAAGGAATAAACCAAATTTCAAGCACATTTTCTTTGATTTGCTGGTCATTTGTAAAGAAATCCATTTCCCCCAATCATTTGTTAAATAATTTTATTGTTCCACAACTTTATAACAATTACTTTTATATATTCCTAAAAGATATTTACAGATATTGGTTATGGGTAGGGCACGTGAACGAATAGGACAGCGATATCTTACTCATTGCCCCATTGAGGTGGCGATTGTCATAGCAGACGTACAAGAGATTTGGTTAATAGGACTGCAGAAGAGAACCCTTACGGCCCTAGAGTACTGCTCAGAAGTACCACCATCACAACCACCATATGATCCTGAAGAATGTGCTCTTCACCTAAGGCCACTGAAGCATCTGCTCCAGGCAACAAGACATGGGCAGCATTTCCTGCACCCCGAAGCAGGAACCATGCAGAAAGAGAGTCTCTCCCTGGGTCTCTCAGCACAGTGCGGTTTTGAGGACCAAGTCTTAGGAAGGGTTAGGCGCTAGAAAGAGACAAACCAATGGAAAGAAGGGGAATGAAACTAACAAGGCAGCCTTCAGTGTTCCTCAGTCTTACACCCAAAATAGCAAAAAAAAAAAAAACAGCAGCACTACTCACCGCCAAAAGGCTAGGGCTACCGCACATGTGTGCTTGCTTCAGATCTCACTGAACCCTTGACTTCCGTTATCTGTAAAACCCCCTGCCCCCGCCTTTTTTTTTTTTTTTTTTAAAAAAAGGGTCTTAACATACGATATGCAAATTTCCAAGTCCTCAGGACTTACTTTCTTATCCATGTGATCAACACAGAGCAGATGAAATACAGTGGGAGGAAGCATCTGCAGTGACCCAAATGTAACAGTGCTGAAGGCCCGAGGGCCGAAGTCTGGCCTAACTTTCAGGAGGCGGTTTTCTGAAGACCAGAATGCCTGGAAATCAATCTTCTGCCGAGGACCAATAGCAGGGGGACCGTCAGACTTCCCGCTCAAAGTCACGGCCAACCCCATCCCTCCTCTGCCCGAGGGCTCAACGATGCCCAATACTGATTGTGTGGGTCGTACACAGTAACATGACAGGAGCATCCTTGCACACATGCCCAATGCAGCAACATATAAACCTAAGCACTAATGTCGGAAATCAAGTTTTTTTTGTTTGATTTAAAAGCACATTTCTGCAGACAGAAGTTCCCAGAGTAAATAAGAAGCTGACCTTAAACATGCGCAATAAAAGGTGTCCAGCAGATGGCAGTATACGAGAATTAGTGAAGGAAACATGAGCATTGCCTAAAATGTCCCCCAGAAGGACTCTGCTACCAGATAAACATGGAGCTCACCATGTATCCTGTCAGTGGGGGCTGGCATTAATCCGTGTTTCGCGAATACCACGTCACATGCGTTTTAAGTGTGTTTTTTTTTTTTAAATAACGTTAAACATTTATACAAGAAAAATACAAGCAGCAAAGGAAAGTTTTACAGAAAAAAAAAAGTATGAACTAAAGTTAAAGTTCCATTTTTACATTCTGAAATGCATATCTTTAATAAAAACAGCCACAGTAAAGTTATCATAAAAAATATTTCCGGAGGCAAACGACCCTTGCGGACAAAAAAAAAGCTGAAATGTTTTGACCGAGTGACTTGCCATTTGTGCCCTGGTCAAGAAATGGGTTTCTGATCACTTGAACGTCGGGAGAAAAAAAAAAAAATCTGTTGCCTCAGTGGAGCCTACCACTGTAAGGTATCCACACAAGCACTCACATGTGTGCACACACAGTAACTACCTTCAAGAAACATTACAAATGGATGGGGCAGAGTTGCGCTTACCTAACACTGAACCCTTGAGATTTATGAGCAGAGATTACAGAGAAGGTCAGAAAGTCAGTGGCACTTTGCAAACCTGAGGGACAACAGGATGCTGGGGTTGCCAAGGGGCCCACTTTCACCACCACCACGCCCCTTTACAGTAACCTTGGTAACCATATCTCTCTCCAGCATTTTATCACTTTGGTCATAGAAGCCCCCAGTCAGTCAGCCAGTGGCAGCAATGCTGGAGGAAAGTCTTACTTGAGGCATGGAGGGCAGCAGTGTTGCAGAACCCGACAGCCAATGAGACGAGAGGAACAAAACTGAAGGTTGCAATGGGGAGAGAAAATTTGGGCCGGGGGGTTGGGGGGGGGGGGGGGGCGCGCGGGGGCCGGGCGGGGGGGGAGCGGGCGGGGGGGAG
>JABFEA020000002.1:11657811-11678946 GCA_019775915.2 Cyphomyrus plagiostoma | reverse complement strand
CCCCCCCCCCCCCCCCCCCCCCCCCCCCCCCCCCCCCCCCCCCCCCCCCCCCCCCCCCCCCGGGGTGAAGGGGACATCGTGAATTAAAAGAATAATAATAAAAAAAAAAAAAACCCAAAAGAATCTGTCAAGCAAATCCATGAAGAATTAAATCCACTGAAAAAGTTAGTGAGGAAGCCCTCCGTACAGGTGGGGGCGGGGGTTAGTGTGACAGGGTGGGTGCAGTTCAGCCCAACAGGACGTACATGACACCAGACTGACATTGACCAATCAGGCTGGGGGGAGGAGTCAGCAGCTTAAATAAGGTTAATGAACCACGTGATTTCCAGGTGTGTCCACATGTTCACTGTGACAGAGGCTCGCTCGATCATCCCACGAAGGACACACTCCGATGGGACTGAATGTCGTGCGTCAGCAATCGTTCCACACGCTCAAATACCCAAAACGGCTAAATGCATCACGACACTGCAATTCTAACTGCCATCGTTTTATAGCTGCTCTCTCTGACCCAGAGGCCTCCAGTGCAGCTCGGCCAATGCTTGCTTATTCCCCCTAGGGGGCGCAGGACACGCAACTCTGGGTGGACAGCGCTGAAAGACCAGCACGGCCGACGCTATTTGCTCCAGGGGTAGAAAACAATGACAAGAGCAGTAATGCCGGTTGGACACAAACACAGCATTGTGTGAATACAAAGGCGTCTTTTCCTGGCAACACAGCCGGGGGGGGGGGGAGTAGGGGAATGAAGGTTAATATAGGATTAGCTGAAAGCAAATGCCACAATCACCAATACCAGACACATGGAAGAGACTGAGCAGGTAAACTAAGAGACAGACATGGTTTGGCCAGCAGACAAAAGGCAGAGGAGAGGATGCCTGAGATTAAACAGGAACCATCCTGGGTCTTCCTGGGACAGAAGCAGCGAGTCAGCGGTACCGGCAACACGAGCATGTGCAGTCAGTGTTAGCCCGCAGATATATATACACGCACGTGCAACACAGACATAACCAATCAGCAACCTTTTTCAGCCTTCGTGTTTTTTTCTATCTTGGCGGAGGGCTGCGATTTGCTCCAAGCCCGAGAGGGGGAGGAGCTTCTTTTCTTCAAGGCGGAGCCTACAAACAGGAGGAGGGACAGGGAGGCATCAGGGCCTCTCAAAGAGAGACTCGCAGGGTCAGGCTAGGGCAGCATGCGGGAAAACGTCACCCAAACGTCGCAGGAGGGGACCTGCCTCTTGTCAACGAGCCACTAAACCTGTTCATTTACTGCTGTACAAATAAAATGTCAGAGCAAGTACAGCAACCTTTTGCATAACGCAAGGCTATCCTCAGTCCCTCTCTGGCTAACAAGTGAACCAACAATACGCTAATGTAACGTCATGTTATTAATCTGAATTACTTTAAAGCAAAGGAATTTATATTCATACAAATATCAGGTAAAAAAAATAAAAACTAATTTCCTTAGGCTTTATTGCAAGCCAAGGCAAAAAAAATTTGCTCTGGATTAAAAGGCCTTAGTAAGCAACCATTTGCACGGCTATATCCTGGTAATGGAAGTAATTCCAGCAGACAGACGCTGCTCTATAATGGCTGTACTCAGCAAGAACAAACTTACAGCCACATGGGCCTTCGATTATAAATCACATGCCAAAACTGATGACATCAGACAGAGATACAAGTGGATTCAAGCCAAGAGCCAATCGAGCTGAGTTTTGCAGAGATACAGCAGCAGCCGGTAGGAATGTGATTTTATATGTACATACAGGTCAGCCGGGCACGAGGAAAACGGTATAATGTACAGCCAATTTGCTGGCTAATGGAACTATGCATGTTCAAGGAGACGAGCGCTTCCTTTCATCGAACTGGAGTTTCTAACCCATGAATCAAACCCGACTAAGCTACCACAAGTAAGCAAGCACGGCATGTAGATGTGCAGGTCTGTGCTGGAGGAGGAGCTGCACCTGTGGGGGGGGGCAGAAGTGGTCCCTGGGATTCCTTTGCTGGTTGGGAACCATTGCTAGGTAACCGGTTCAGAGAGGAGCTGCGCCGTTTAACACCTGGGAAACGAGGAGAGCACAGCTCTAGGTGTGAGGAGCAGGGTTAAACACCAACAAACCGAAAGGGGAGTCAGGAGAGTCATTTGACACGACAGCTCGAGTTGATCCCAGCCTAGGGGGAGGGAAAGGGATGGGGGCACAGTTAAGACACGCCACTGAAAATGACCTTACTGACTGCTCGCTGCGGGGAAACAAAACTCAGGACTGAAAACAAGGGTTGGGGGGGGATCTCAGATTCTTCGATTGCTGCAACTAAAGTCCCACTTTGCCCACCGTAGGTCATAACCACATGAACGGTGAAGGTGGAGCAAGTGCATTTGTACAAGCAAGCAAACTGAAAACTGGGAACCAGGGCCAGAGAGTACGACTGGGTCTGAACTCGTGAATCGGGGGCCAGCGGGTGTGTGTGCCGTCTTACTTACTCTTGTCAGGAGAGTTGATTAGAGCAGCAGAAGAGGACAAGCGCTTGCTGATGCCAGAGTCTGCAGACTGCTTCAGATTCACGGTAGAGCTGGAACGCTTGTCAACTGGCAGAGAGAGACCAGAGAGGAGGTACATTTTAGGAAGATGGGGGCCGGAGATGAGCAGACAGTGGGCATCGAAGCAGGGCTGAGCCGCCCCCCCTGCACAGCCAACAGCTTCCGCTCAGTCCGGCCAAAATAAGGCATCAGCTCAAGCGAGATGTTTTTTTTCTCCGTCACAGAAAAGCCCATTATGGAAGAAAATTCCATTCGCCGGCGAGACAAATCTCAGAACGTTGGTCTGCCAAGCTGACCAGCTTTAAGCATCTCAGACTCACAGCCTAGGCAGAGTGCTTGTTGCTAACCAAGAACAGGAAAAAAACAGACTTTTGCATTATAGAACATGGAAAGACAAGTATGCATGCATGGTTGTTAACGCAGCCAAGAGACACAAACACCGACAGTGCATTCTTCAGTGCTGTATTGCAGTATAGCATTAGTGACGCCCGCACGTGCTTCCCATTGGAGGAATGTGGCCTGCGACGACCCCTGACCCGGAAGGGCTTAGTGAGTTGATTGCAATGAGGGAGCAACATGAAACTGAGAACCAAAGGGGCAAGTGAGTGGGGCGGGAAGAAAACGTGCACGTGCGCGCGAACAAGCCGAGAGAAAATGCCAGGGCTTCAAAGTCCGAGGGGATGACAAGCACCTTGCGTCTTCTGGGGGCCCCGGGGTTCGGAGGGGGGTGCTATGCTAGCTAGGGGGGCGGGACCTGCCACCTCAGAGTCACCTGCAGGGCGAAAGGGGTCACTCAGGCCGCATGGCAAACATGGGGGTCTCAGAGTCAGTGTCTTACGCTAGATCCGCAAGTCAGACAGCTCCTGCAAGTAGAACATTTACGGCCCAAATCCCCACACAGCACTGCTGACCTGCTTCTTTCTGGGAGAGATGGGTCTGGATTTAATATACATTCAAAAATTCCCGGGGTAAAAAGCCTATATTCTCACAGGAAGACAGCTGTGGCTTTAACCAGGAAGTCCTTACCAGATTTTTGGGGGCCGTCAGCTGTCAGGCCGCCTCCCCAGGACCATCTTTTCTGCCTCTGCTCCAGGCGCTGGCTACGTTCAAGTGTGCGCCTCACCACTGCCTCATAGTGTTCCTGCCGCAGACGTGAGCACTCAGAACATACCGGACACATCCCACACGGCCAGACAGGAAGTGCGCTACGCTAAGTAGCCCATCACTCACGTGCCAGTAACTCAGCATACACACTGTGAGCCGGGCAGGGAAAACGGACCCACAAGTGTCAAATTTCAGTACAGGAGCCTCTGTAGTCACGCGAAGGACAGTAAGGGGTGAGAATGCATGCAGGGCAGAGCAAAAGCTACCTACCTATTTATACACCGGCCCATATCATCCGCCACCCAGTTACCACGGTAGTGCACTAAACAGTCACGATGTACTGGAGTATCAGGGTGATCCACAGTGACAAACTGACATAATCACCGACTACATAATAATACCCTGCACCAATCATATTCCAGCTTTGCCAGATATTTGCTTTTATTTTTGCCATATAGAGGATTCAGGAGTACAGAAGTTACTCTCGCTGGTGTTGTACCCCAACCTTTGAGATGCACCATGGCTGAATACAGAGATGCACACCGACCTTCTCCTCCTCCAGCTTCTGCCTGCGCTTCTCCTCCACGGCGGCACGCCGCTGCTCCTCTCGCTCACGCTGCGCCCCCATCTTGCGCTGACGTTCCTCCAGCTGTCGCTCGTACTGCAGCTTGGCCTTGCGCTCCCTTTCCTCGATCAGTGATCCGCGTGCCGCTGGGGGGGGGCAAGGGAAATGCGCCTTTACCGACGTGGCATGACC
Source organism: Cyphomyrus plagiostoma (assembly GCA_019775915.2). Lineage (NCBI taxonomy): Eukaryota > Metazoa > Chordata > Actinopteri > Osteoglossiformes > Mormyridae > Cyphomyrus > Cyphomyrus plagiostoma. Next base: position 11,674,553 of record JABFEA020000002.1, on the reverse strand, counting down.
GACGGCGGGCAGCCAGAACCTGGCGGCTACTTTGAGATCGCGGGCAGAAAACAGGGCAGGAATCCCGGATGCACCTCCAACGGGGCACGGGAATATTGCCACCACTTACCCTGCTGCCTCTCCTGTTCCTCCCTCCGCTCTTTGGCAACCCTAAGCTTGTCGTCGATCTTCAGCGACGCTCCATCTAGGACTAACAACACAAATGTCAGCATGACCCACACACGCCATCCTTTGTCACCTATTATTGCACTCCACCCCAAAATCTTTTTTTCTGAAATCCCCCCTGTTCTCATACAGAAACAAACTGGACCCGCATGGCCTAGGACTACAGCATAGACACAATGGCTATAGTGTGCTGCTCTGTGAACTGGCAGTAGCTCAAAACACATGTGAAGACCCTTATCAGGCCGGGCACCTGGGGTCTTGGCAGCGGCTGGCGTTCCCACTGTTGACGCTGACACCGGGCTGCTTGCGGCCTGAGAGCGGCGCTCGTCTGCTTCTGCTTGCGCAGCTGCAGCTGAGGAGATGTAGGGCCAATGCAGAAGACAGACATTACTTAGCAGACCAGCCACACCAGCTGCTTCCCAGCACTACATGCCCAGTGCCGTTATATTCTGCGGCATGCAGGGTTTTATGCCTGTTTGAGAAAGACCCAGCAGCCTCTCTTCGGAGTGTCAGTCCATGTCTGGACTCGTCAAACCTCAGGACTGGCCCCTGCTTGCCACGGAGGAAATCTTTTTCTAGCGATGCACCGATAAGGCAATTTCTGGCCGATACCGATAGCCGATTATTTTGGAAACTGACACCGATACTGACTGTTTGGAAGGCTCTGCTTAACGATGTTTGAAAGGGACACTCCACCCAAGTTAAAAAATAAATGACATTCCAAAAATATAAGAAAGTACTTCATATTTCTTTGTAAGAAAACACCAACTCTGGCACACAACAGTACAAGAGCACTATATTTTAAAACTCTATAGATCTTATATATTTATAACATTAAGAAGGACTTATCAAGGTGTATAAGCCAAATAATTTTCCGTGCAATATCTTGATCTTGCACTGTCTGCACTGAATTTTCTTTTGCTTTCAAACGCTTGCGTTACTGACGGATTAGCGCTATCCGGCAGTACTGGACTGCAGCCCTCTTCATCGAAATGGACGTTCTCTCAGACACTCTACACCCTCTTCACTGTCCCGCCTTAAGGTGACGAATCATATTTGTTGTGTTGAAATGCTGATTGGTGGACTGATCCTCCTCAGGCAATTTTAGCAGAGCAATGTTTGCAAAATGCATTTCTAATGGCATTTTAGTGAACATTAAAATAATTCCACGCATCATACATGTGGTGGTGCCAAGTATTATGGGTCGCCATTTTAAAAGGAATTACAGGCGATTAATTTTGGCTCATTTTAACCATCAGCCAATACCAACAGTTGGCAGATAAAATAGGTGCATCTCTTTTTCCAAGGGGGTGGCCACAGGATTAGACTGCAAATTTGTGTGTAAAAGAAGCTTCACCTATTTTTATCATCAGTTTAGAGACTAGATCAGAACTGAAACTATTTCATTACGGACGCAGTCAAGATAGGCTAAATGGCATAGAAACTGGATGGCACAGAAATTGTACCAAACCCTAATTCCATGGATGACCTACAGACTGATAAAAAAAAAGACCCTATTCATCTTCAACTCTGTAATACAGTGCAAAAAGCCCCAAGGAGGAGCTCGGATGACTGCAAGACTGAGCAAGGTGACCTGGGGATACAAGCTCACAATTCCTCATGAGCCTGCAAGACAACTATAGGCAGAACTGAATAAAAACAATCATCTCTAAGGAATATCCTGCTGCAAGACCCAAGGTACCAGAAAAACCATATCTAACCCAGTAAAATGTTATTCCATGGATCATTCTAACAGCAGCTTCCTTCAGCCATTTAATTCCTGGATTTTAAATGTGACCCTCAAGGCCTGCAAGGAGTGCCCTCTATAACAAGGATATTCAAATCACAGCCCCCAAAATCCAAGCATCATCACCCTGATTTTCCACGGTTCCTTTACCTGTGAACAGGATGTGAAGCATCTGTGACCAATCAGAATCGGTAAACTAACTACCTAGGAGGACTGAAAATAAGGCCTGGATTTAGAACTAAGGTCCAGATTTAAAAAGCCCTGCTAAGTGGCTGATGTCACTGAACCACTCACTGATGCAGCCAAATGTGCCAGTTTTAGCGAACTGTGAGGTGAGTGCAAATGGCCAAGTCAACCCACAAACAGCATGAATCCCGCCCCTAGCATGGCTTTTGGTTTTATGGACAAGTGCAGATCTCGCACTAGGAAGACTGGTGGGTGTTGCTCCATCTGCAGACTTGATGTTTTTCAGCCATTTGTGAAACTTAAGGTCCCCAGAAGCACACAGAAAGCGCACACAGAGCAGTTGAGTCTCGTCAAACAAATGGTAGATGCACAATTTCACACCCGAACCATACACATTATGCTACTTCTGCCCAGGAAACAAAGGGGACTCCTGCAAGTCATGGCTTGGCAACTGTTGCCAGGTGACAGTCACAGGTTCCGTGGAAACCAACACCAAGGTCCTCAAGCACACAAACCCCACAAATGAAGTCACGCTAAAGCCTCCACTATTCTTAACAGGACAAGCTACCAATCCAGAGTGAGGACAATGGCCACCGTCTCCTATTGACCAGTGGGTCTGAATGAAAGCCATGCTGGCCTTCTAGGTTGTCAGAATCATAAAGCCCAATGATCGGAGAGCCACAAGAGAAGTGCCTCAGTGCTCTAATAAAATGGGCTAGCATTACCTCAGACAGCGCATGAATTCAGTCTGTAAAGTACTGCAGTCAAAACATTTCAAAGAATAATAGGTGCCTCAGGGTGATGCAGTCCAGGGAAAAAGACAGCCGGCAACATTGTTTTTCCACCAGCTGATTGGAGTAATTATTCCAGAATATCACTTAAGGCTGGGCTGCAGAGTGCACCCAATTTGGTGGCATATGCAATCAAAGATCTGCTGCGTCACTAAATATTTTCCTTATGGTGCCCTTACGGTATAATTTTTTTCTCTCAAGGTCGGAGCAAAACAATTTCAGACATATACCCAGTATACAGTAAACGAAACGTTACTGCACTAGGACCAAGGTGCACAGGAAAGGACAGGAGAGAAAAGAAAGAAAAAAAAACAACAACACAGGACTACAGAGGTGGGATATACAAGACAACATTACTTACAACCTTTATTAATACCCTAAATCAATATTAGGGATTTTGCTTTACCATTATATGCATTTAATTGCAGACCTAGGCCTAATTATACTACACGTAATCCAGACATCTTTTTAAAAACATTCGTAATCGTAGTCTACTGTATTGATACAAAACACTATAAACATTAGCTGCCGCAATAGTTAAATATAGGCTAAACCAATTTAATAAAACATGCTGGTTACTGGTTGGCTAAATGTAAAGGATTTAATTAAAATAAAAACATCTTTTTAAAAACATTTGTTGATTTAGGCCTATTTTAATAACGCTTGCTGCCACTATTGAGCTAAATACACATCGATAATCTAATAAAAACACAGACTATCAAGCTAAAATGTGTGCAATTTTTTAAATAACGGCTTTAAAACATTCGGAAATGTACAGCTTCAGAAACACTAGTATAAGAAACATCCTGTCATGACAAGTGTGAGACCACCAGAGTGGCTCGCCACCCTGCAGTATTTCAGCGTCAGGTAGTGGCAAACTGAAGCTTTTTCTATAAGTATCTGGGAGCAGCACACACTTTTACGAAGTCTTGACTCATCCGAGTTTTTGAAATTTTCTGTTTGCTATGCACTTTAAACATCGCCACTTTCAGTCCTGTTTTAAAATAAAGGTTTTGCAATTTTTTTTTTTGTCTGGGCTGTGATTCAAACAAAGAAATATTTACCGGCACCTTCATTCCTAATTATAGTCCTTCACATAGCTAGAAATACGTACGTGAAATAACGAAAAGGTGCCACCTAAAAAGCATTATCGTAGCGCTAAATGTTAAAGCATTATTGGGGCACTGTGAAAAATTTGGGTGCACCTGAATGAAGAGAATTAGGTGCACCAGCGCTACCAATGCAAAGTGTTATTCTGGAGCCCTGTAATGGCACAACAGCATGGCCTAAACTTGATTGTTTCATACCACCAGCTCAGATCATGACTATGTAATCTACTGGTGAAATAAACATTACAGTAGCAGAACACCACCAGAAAATAGATCTTTTACCATTACATTAGAGTTTGTGGAGGGTTTCTTTTTTTGTTTGGCTACACCTTTGAATGTTTAAAAGAACAACCTCGAAGCTCAGAAGAAAGAGTTACAAGAGTCATCTAGAGAGGTCCGAAGGTCCAAGGCCACTGAATTTGTGCATGTAATAAGCACTAAGGAGAGCTTGGTTTCTGCTGCACACCTTTGGCTCCTCAGATTGGCTTCCAGCACAGCAACAAGGGTGGAGATGATACGATAAGGTCAATGACACGCATGCCAGTCAGGAGATATCGGACACAAAAAGGAGCAGAACACACAAACATTCTGAGAGAAGATCAGAGACTAGTCAACCCCCATTCAGCAACACCTACTGTGGTTAGGGATTAGTGCTCAAAGTCTAGGAAAAGCACAGCCGCTGGGATGAAGACATGCTGCATAGGAGCAACCGAGTGGGGTCTTGTCGCCTTGGCCATTCCCAAAGAAAAAGCAGCGCACACAGCGGCCTCTGTGCATTCACATTAGTGACATCATATGAGCTGCAGTCCAAATGCAAGAGCCACACAGAAAACAAATGTGTAGCTGTTACCACTTTACTATAACAAGGGGACAGACAGAGGTCTGGGCCAACTCTCACCCAATTTTGTCTAAAGGCATGCACGCCAGAACCACACCTATTTCACCTTGCAACTAAATGCACCAATTTAAAAGATCAGAAACATTCTTCTTTACGCACTTTCCAGACCACTGACATCATGTGCTACAGGCATGCACTCTTCGTATATTAGGGTAAAGCACACGTGAACCGCACATATCCAAGTCACACACTGATGTAAATCACCCTGGTTAACATATGGGTAGCTACGTTCGATGGGGCAAGGAGCAGCAGCACCATATCGGACAGTATTTTACTACCCACTGTGCACCACTGGCCAGTGGGAAACTGGACCAATGACCTCATAACACACAGCTTCATTATAGGAGTACAAGTACTCACTTCAGGGAGGGCTGAGGGAGTTTCCCCACAGCCTGAAGGCTCTGGCTCCCCCAGCAGGAAAGGTGACGACACAACACAAAAAGCTCAGCTGGTAAAGCATTGGAAGATGTTCTCTGGACACAGATGCCATAAGATCAATTCTGCTCTATGCAAAATCTTCCTTCATAACTTCATTATTAAACACTTCATACACCTTGATTTCTTCAGCCATTCCTCCTTCCTTTCCCATCAGCCTGGTGCTGATCTGTGAAGGATTACCTGGGACACCCTGCTGGACCAGTAAGCTGGGGTTATTAATAGAGCCTTGAGGGGACAGTGTGCCAGTCACAGTCTGCATTTGACTACCATTTCCGGGCCCAACGTTGCAGTACACAAAATGAGAGCCAGTAATCTCAGAGCCCCAGAGCAGAAGCCCGCTGATCTGTCACGAACAGCTGGACCTGGTTAGGCCTGTTTGCACTTTGACATGGTAATGCCACTGTTTTCAGCCCTGGTCCTGTCACCACAACATGTATTCCCACTCCCCCCCCCCCCCCAACCAAGCTCTTTATTAGCTTTGACTGAACTATTAATTGAAAAGACTCAAATAAAAGCAACATGTTCATTAAAAACACTAACAACTCAATTTAAATTGCATTTTAATTACCTGAGCATTCACATAAATGCTTGATTAATCAAAATTAAAAATGACTAAGAAAAATATTTCCATATTCTCCTCTCTAGGAGTCCACTGTATCCCATTCCTGTCCCCAACACTACTTTCGTTGCACCAGCTATCAGGGCTGCCTAGGTACTGTGCCACCACTATAACTGCAGATGAAATTTTTTGGTACAAGGACAGAACCCCAAGGATCCTTCCTCAAGTCTCCACCTGGGAACCGTAGCTTGCAGCAGCCACCTGCAGGTCTCCAAATAAACCAAAACAGACTCTTTTCAGACACTGCAAGACATTACATCCACCCTGCAGACAAAAGCCAAGACAAAGATTGCAATGTACCATAAGGATGCACCAGTAATGGATGTGCCATTTACTCCACTGCTGGGAGGATCTTCAGGGTATGGCTTGTCCACTTCCTCTGATGGTAGAGTCCCCACTCTCACTCAACAATGAGCACGACTACATAATATCATTTTTATGCTGGATTCAGATCTGGTCAATATTTGATTAATTGGTCAGGAAGAAACTGGATTTAACTGCTGTTGGTTGTTGCTGTCGATGTAAGATAAACCTGTCAGATTGTCAGACGCAAGTGCGGTAAATAAGATGGGTATTTGATCTTCCCACCCATCAGATAAACGCAGCATGATTTTTACAAACGACCCAGCCAGGATAAACAAATTGGATAATATCTTACAAACGTGTCGTTCACGTTTTTAATGGTTAAATTGGACAGATTATGAACACACACACTGGAGCAATGCTTCAAAGACATTTCCTGTCTTTCTAATTCCTGACCTCAATCTAGAAAAGATGTTATCGGTCTGTTGGAAGGTTCATCTAATAGCACATTCAAGACAGTAGCTCTGACAGGAGTAGGCCACCTGGAGAACACTGAACAGGGAATTGGTCACCAATGCATTCGAGAAAAGTGGACACCAAAAAGCACCCTAAGTGTTGTGTGGCCCCTAAAAAAACTTGCAGCCAATCACAAAGCAATCATAGTGCTGCAACTACTACTGACAGTAGGAATGACTCAGATATGTTTGCCTCAGAGGTGTCTCCCGGGAAACAAAGTCAGTCCCGAAAGACATCACTGGGAAGCCAGTTTGAAAAAAAATCAAAAAACAAAAACACACGCAAACATAATATATATACTGCACACACATCTTTACAATACACATCACACACCACACTCGAGATATAAAAATCACATGACATCCTGGGTAAATCTCACCAAAAATTTTAATATCAACCACCGGCAGACATTCACCAGACTTCAATCCACATATCTTTTGATGGAATTTTGGAGTCTTTTTATGGATCCACCATCCCAACATTAAAAACTACCTCCTGTCCATGCAAGAAGTTACAACTTGTCAGGTCTTGAATTTCAGGTATACCAGGCAATGTTATTTCTATGGCACCCACATGCTTACTGGCAAAAATTCCTCATCAGCGCATGACCTGGTAAAGAACATACAGAAACTCTCCGTCAAACCTAGCTCAACCAAGCCTAGATGTGAAGACCCAGGTCTCCTGTATTACCATGAAGATCCAGTCAGATTGCTTATAAATATTATTGTTCCCTACTTCAAAAAAAGTTTCATGCATTGCTGCAGTCTTCAGTTAACCCTCAAAACTGACGTTTACAAAAATGTCAGGTTGTTTCAAGTTTTACATATTCACAAAGATGGACACAAACACACACACTCCCTCTTTCTGACTTCCTGTATACTCCCACAGCTTTAGGTCAGTTCTCCATTTCAGGGTTTTCTGTGCTTGCAGAAAGAGGTCATAGGATACAATCCTCCCTCTCTAAGGCTACATTAGCTATCAATCAGACATAGTGCCAACCGAGAAGCATGAACACTGCAGATTTTTAACTGTGGACTACAGTAATTCCACAGTGAGACTGAGAATTGGCCAGGCAATCTTCTGCTTTACTTGTAGGTTCCGAATTAGCCGATTCCCACAACTATACTGAATCTGATTAATAACGTGACGTGTTCGGAGGAAGTTCAAAACCCAATCCATTTAATTGCTTGGTCACGTACTCATTTCAAGATAAATAACACCTTTGTTGCATTTGCTTTACAACCCGCAACGATGTTATAAACTATACGATTCCGTGCCATACGTTAACCATAGGACTTTTCCCTTTAAGCCCCTAAGGAAAAGACCGAGGCCGAACCATCTAGATAAGTTTCATCCTACTGCGAAACCCGAAGTCAAACAAATCTGGAGCGGTAAATACTCACCGAAAACTAGCATCATAATCTCAAATAGCAATCAGTATAACGATAAGGAGACAGCTTTAAAACTCTAGTCAGTTCGCATCGTCTGCTTTGGTAGTGGGATGCTGTACAGTGTACATAAATAAACACTCAAATTTGAATCCGGTTCAGTTTTTCACAGCTGAGGTGGTAGAGGGTCAAACAAACGAGTTAAACTCTCCAAGGAAAACGCTGGCTATTTATTAGCTATAAACTTAGCCAGACCGTTCAAATGCACATTTAACCAACATATCTCTAACCACGCTTGTACAATCTGCACTACTCGGTCAGTATAAATCAGCGGTTGGATTCCTAACCAGTTTATTTAAGAGATTTCACGGAAAAACTGGCACCGACCGCTGGCGCCAGAAAACAGATGTCGTCCGGTTCCGTAGACGGGCAGCGGTCTCTCGGTTTTCTTGAACACCAACAGCGAAGCCCGGTATCATAACCTTCACAGTCGTCTGTCCAATGAATTCAACTAAAGTTTGCTGGAGGAAAGCCGGTCGCCGAAAAAGTTGTCATATTTCGAGTTCTGTCCGGTTAGGTCAACCCGGCAAAGTCCAAAAATCGGTTGGAGCTCTGCACCACATTTCAACCATGAGACAGCCTCTAAGGCCTCCTAAATAAGTGCCGACACCCTTTCTAATTCAACTTTTATGCAACTTTAGACAACACAACAAAGCAATTAACAACTTCAGAAATAAAATTCTCACCCATTTGAGCTCGCATCTCCTTCAGAGTCGCGCCTTCCGCCATTTTTGGAGGATTTTTTTTCTACGACACAGAGATGCGCGCGACTCACGAGGACGTGGACAGCGCAAGGCGGATTGAAAGGGCGCGCGAGCGTCACCTGACGGACGACGGAGAATTCGCGCTGATTAATAAGTGTGTGCAGATGTCTCCAAAGCGTACGAAATAAACTTAAATACAACGTATACAAACGCGGGCCGCTTAGTGTACTGGCGGTGATGCCATTAACACTTTAAATCAGAAACTTGCTGTCGTTAGTGGCTTGAGTCTGAGGAACTTGCTGCCATAGCGACGGGCGGCAGGCGATCACGACCTGGTTGAAGAGCACATTTTTTCTGCCTCCTCAATACTTCAAAGGGGCTTTTCTTAACACCGCCGGACCTACGCGTTAGATCAGAATAGGCTGCACATGCGCACCATACAGCGGACGAGAGGAGGATGCACGAAAACGAATCGCAACTCGAAAACACAGATTCATTTATTCATTCATCCATATTTTTAAATGGCTCAAACAGAGGCCCACCTTTAAGTCTAAACTTTTAATAAGTTTTCCCACCAATACGATTTCATCTGTAAAAAATGAAAGCTAGAAACAATACATGAAATTCATGACACGAAATAGTGTTAATAAACATTTTTGTTTGGGTTTTAAAAAAACGAGAAAACGTCTACTAAAACAATTGGAGAGCAGCAGCCATTGGAAAACAAAGGTGGCTTATATATATTATATATTGACTTGATTTGGGTGGGGTGAATCGATTGGAAATCCACTGCAGCAACAGAAATCCCTAATGCCCCCCACCTTTCAGAACAGTAAATAAAATATGAGGGGACCACATTCCATGTCCTGCTTCTTCTCCAGACAGTGTCCCAATTACCCTTCGATCAGCCCTCAGCCTCCTCATCCATTTTTAATGGCTCACTGCTTCTGGGGCATGGTTACATGGGGCTAAATAATTCAGGACCCCACCGGTTATTTAACACTCACGCAGGAGGTGCTGAGGGCCACAGGATTTTAACCAATTAGTGGCACTGGAATTATTAGGTAGGTCATTGTCCTAAAATCAAGGAGATACACTCAAGCTGTCTCGGTCAGTAGGTGGCATAGTAGTATGGGAGATTAAAAATGTTACAGGGTTGCTGGGGGTGTGTGGCTGACATTCCCCAGTGAAAAGCACCTAGCCACCTTACTGAAATGTAACAGCATCTGCTACATAAAACTATTACGTATTGTGACACTTTGTTAAACTTCTGTTATTCCAGTTGACTAAAAATAAGGTTTTCAGATTGTGCGACTGAGGGTCACCATGGAAGGTTGGTTTACAAAGACTGGAATGACCAAGAAGTACCCCTCAGGCAATGAAGTGTACCTCACAAATGTCCCCCCCAGACAGAAAAGTTATCCTTCAAGCATGTCCCGACAGGCAGTGACAGTGAAATGGTCCTTCACCCGCCCTCACCCCCCTAACCATCCACAATATTGTGCACTGACCAGAGAAACATAACTAGATATATGTCCAACTTGTCAAGTATCTGGCTGACGTGTCAAGGCAGAGGGCTCCAGGACACCTCCATCCCTGGGTGGCGGGGAGCCTCCGTCCTGCACCCCCTGGGGTTGTAGGCTGTGCCTTGCCAGCAGGCACTGGTGCATCCTGGCCACAAGGTCGGGCCGGGGCAGTGAGGCGATGGCCTCTGCCAGCTGAGGCAGCAGAGTACTGGTCGAGGTGCTCAGATACTGGAACAACTCCTGGAAGCCACAGACATTGGCCAGTACCTCAGGCGATACCCCAAGGGCACGGCCCAGCCTCCTAAGGCCCCTCCGGCGTCCCCCAGCGTCAATCAGCAAGGACATCTCATGCACGGTGTCATAGTCCAGCTCCTCCAGGATTTGACCTTGACATCGACAATGCCACAATGTCAGCTGGCATCCTTTACTGGGGTTCCCTGTCTCCTGCCTTATATGGCATGGGACAGCATCCAGTACAGCAGTTATTGGAAGGCAAATGTATATTTCTGCTGTAGACATGTGCATTTAGTAACTTGTTTATGGTACTACAGTAAGGACCATTCTGGAACCTTCTGTATCATTAACCACCATGCTGCCTCACTGGGAGAATGCCTACCTGCAGTCATTGCAGAAATTTCCTGTAGCTTCGTCTGCATCTGCAGAAAACAGCATAAACAAGCACACACACACACACACACACACACACACACACGGTGAGGAGTTCATAACCTTGTAGAGCTATTAAAGTTAATGATGATTCAAACAGATCTAATGAATGCTCGCATTTTTTTTCTGTGTCCAGAAACATGACACAGACAAAGAAGGGTTACTGGAGAGTAAGATGATTGTACATGTTACACCAGGATGGTGCACCTGTTAGCAGGAGAATCCACTAAGTGATTTTCCATGCCCTACCTCCTTCAAGCACAACGGGCTTCCCTCTGGCCTCTCCCATTCACAGTCTTCACCCTGGCCTTGACTGACAGGCTTGATGTTCGTGGTGACATTAATGACAATAGCAGAGGTGTGTACGTCTTCGTCTTGGTTCAGGAGACTTCTCCTTTGAGAGTTTTATAGATACACACAGGAATGTTGACCTTGGCCATGCATTCATCCTGGAATCTCCCTATTCCCTCCCCATTTTCAGGTGACGCCAAGTCCCCCCCCCCCCGACACCCCCGCGCACACACACACACAAACACTGTACCTGGGGGTGTCACATGGATTCTGCTGCTCTGATTCCTCCTCAGTTATGCCACAGGCTACGGGCGTGGCACTGGGCGTGGTGCGGGGCGTGGCACATGGAAGGAGTGTTCTCAGAGATCCTGCATTCACCTCCCTGGGCCGTGAGACAAGCCTGAACCTTTTGTCTTGTTCATCCGAATCAGAGAGAAGGGTGGTGTATAGGGTTACAATGATTTGTCAATGAGGGATCACTTTTATAGTTGAAGAATGAAACAGTTGAAGAAAATAACAGCGCATGCGTATGATCTGGAGGATGATGTTTGTTTCTAGACACAAGAGGAAGGGAGGCGATGTTTGTAATATGGGTTGATTGGAGGGGCTGTGTGTGTAGAGATGTAACTGTGTGTATCTGTCTGAGTGCCTGTGCGCTATACTCACTGAGTCTCTCCACGGTCAATAGCAACACCCACAGCAACAACACCAGGAAGAAGGCGGTGGCAGCAGATGATGAGCCAATCACAACAACTGAAGCCACAACTGGCTCCACCCCTAGACCCAAGAGCCACAAACAACGGTGAAGATCAGCCAACACTAAGATCAGCGAAGCGTTTCAGGATTTGATATAAAATATGGCTCTGCACACTTCTTCTTCAATATCCTTGCGACCTCATGCTGGAAAGGGTGGTAGCCGGTCCTGGGATTTTAATTTGAGAGGGGACTCGATTTATCGAGGAGCTATGACAGATATACAATAAGTAACCTTCCCGAATGAAGGCTGGTGAGCACGGAAACAGAAAATATTGCAGGCAGGTGCAGCCCTGTGGTAAGCTGACAACTAGCCACTGTAGGTCATATAAGCCGTGCTTGGTGTGTTCACGTTGCATCAGTGTTGCTCACCTGCCGTATCTGCCCTGGGGGCAGGAGGCAGGCAATCTCTCCGGACCCCGCCAAAGGCGCTGAGGCAAGGCAGGCAGAGCGGCTCCACCACTCTGTTCTTCCTCTTCAGCTCGTAAAACCTGGGGGACGCATAAGTGCGCTCCATCAGTGTCAGTTGTTTCCGCTGAGGCTGCTTCTGGCACAGTGCTGGAAGCTGTTTTTTGGTGTTGCCCCGCCCCACTCACCCCTTCAAGCAGGGGCCGCACACCGCGTTGCTGGTGGGGGTGCAGGGTTTTTGCTCTATACGATTCAGCAGGGTGCACTCTGTGCACTGCCAGCAGGGGGCGAGGCCCGTATCAGCACTGAACTCCCCCTCATCACATGCCTCGCAGTGTCCACCCCCACCATCACCATATCCACAGTCCTGGGGGGTTGCGGGGTTAGGGGGGGGTGGTGGATGTGAGACAAGGCCTTCAAGACAGCTTAGCTAACCCACATTGGGTATGTTCAAAGAAAACAGCATGAGTACTCTAAAATTTCTCCAGCAGAGGGCGTGGTGGCTCAACACATGGCTGTATTAAATTACCAGCTATATTTCAAACGCTTCAGCCAGTGAGCCAAGTAATATCCAATAACCAGTAACAGTAGCCCCTTTAGAACAATGGTGGTGCAGTAATCGATCAATAGGAAGGTGTCTATGTGTGAATGACCTCTGAGAACTGCTCTCCTGGTCCACATGTGGGGCAGTCCATACAGGTGCCGCTGGCATGCAAGAACTGCGCCTGATCACAACCGGACTCCGCTACGCCCAGGGCATGGCCTGCCTGAAGGAGCACCGGAGAAGGACACTGTACGACAACTGCCACTTTGGAAAAGCGCTGGAAACAAAATGCTAACAACTCACCATTTGGAGTACGACAAAGACGCTCAGATTCATGGGAGCGGATCCAACCCACGGCGCCGGGCTGGAAAGGGAAACACGCATCCATTAATTTATTATATAAAGTAGAGTTACAACAGATAGGTGAATCCTTATTCTATGAAACAGTGCCCTCTAGTGGTCATATTGCGTAATTGGGATCAGCCACGTTCAGTTGGAGTTATCTGCCTTCGGTCTGGCGTTCATCCCGTGGATTGCACCGAACATCACAATGCACAAATCTCTTTAATTCACTCAGTAATTAATGATATGTACTGTACATATATGTATGTCTTCGTTTATGTAGAGATGACACTGTCACCTCTTAATTATTACACGGATGGTGCAACCTAATTAAGTAAACTGCAAATTTTGGAGCACCCATTTCAGACAATTATCCAGTATGAAACTTCCATAAATATTTTACACGGTCATCAATAAACCAAATCAATGTCATTTACTATCTAAAGTAGTTATTCCAGTAATTCTCCGCAAATATTGCCTCATAATAAAGAATAGAAAAACCACAGTAGTTACACTTTTCTTTGCCTCGCCGTGCGTTTTGTTATATAAGGTCCGAAGGATGAGTTCAGCATCTGTCCAGGAGCTTCCACGTCCCTTTATAGCACACTAAGGGGTGAGGTAGTAGGGGGGGCGGAGGATGTTCCCGGTGTTACCCACCTGTTCGCCAATCGCAGGGACGCCCAGCAAACTCCCCCTAGAGTGTGTGGGGGGTGGAGGCATCATCGACCACCTTTGAAATGGTCTCAGCCAGGCGAATGACGCGGCAGTAAGGCTCTTCAACGTCGCGTTGCGTGTGGGAATCCCGAAGCACGCGTCATCAGCGCCCTTATAGGGTTTCTGCTGCGACTTGCGGAGATCTCCGTATGCCGGTGAATGAACGCCTTGTGCAGAGCCGAGGTTTGCGCAGAAGCAGTTTGCCCCAAAAGCCTACCAACACGGGGAGGCTGTTAGTTTATGCAAGTTTAAATCTAAACGACTTTCTGAGATCAGAATCGACTTAATCTAAATTCCTTATAAGGAACCTTCCTGAAGATTTACTTTCATGTACCCTTTATCTGCATTTAGTCAGATAAATATGTATATTCAGAAGTATATTTATTAACGAATGATTTTGTTCATTTCAAAGAAAACGTGATTATATGTGTTATAAGTGCTACAGGACATACGAAAGCATCCTCAATAGTAATGTGCATTAAGGTCCGTTAAGGTCTTACGTTGTTAATGTGTTTTTATGCTCGGCGACTAAGGAGAATTCATCTTGTAAATACAGTGTTACGTAATTTGTTTTATTTTGGGTGTGTAAACGTGAAAAATAAAAAACCTTAATATTACACTTGTGTTTTTTTTCCTTTTGTGTTTTTACTCTGCTTTGTCAAGGTTTTACACAGTGTATACATTCATCCATCCATCCCAGAATGTTTATTATTATTCCCCGTGTTTTTTTTTTATTTTTGCCAGTGCCAGGTGCCACTTTCCCTGTATATTTCCAGTCAACTAATGCAAAAACAAATAAGCACGCAACGAACTGCATGTCTACGTTAAATTGTCCTTTACGAAACGTTGTCTCATGACTCAACATGTCAACAAGCCATTCAGTAAAAAAGTAAAAAATTAAGAAGGTTCCTATATTTGCATAGTGGGATATTGTATTAGCCTACTTCCCATTACTACCCACCTCCGATTAAAGGTAAGACTACATCGAGTTATATAGAGCACACACTATGGGAGACTTAGAGTCGTCAGTGTTCATAGCTTTGGACAGCAGGACAAGACTAAAAAAACGACACACTCTCGCTCTTATGAAAATAAGCGTCATCAAATCTGTTCTGTCACAATCAGAACGGGGAAGCAGGAGCAGAGAGATGGAGGATCGGGAATACGGGGTATATTAGGAGTAAATCCTACAAGCACCACAGGAAAACACGTAACATCAATGACATGACTAGGGAAACAGACTTGAACGCGGACTGAAATACACGAGACTAATGGCAGGAAACGTAGAATAGCTGGTGAACATAGGTATTCTACACGAGGTTAACGAGGGGGGAGTGGCACACAAGAGGACTGTACGAGCCGGACGTGACATGTACTTTCCTGTGTGACAATAATAGAAATAGAATGCAGGTTTATAGAGAAATGTGTTAAATTGCACAATGACTTGCTTTAGAAGAAAAAGTAAGCAGTTGATTTTGACATTTTTTCATTATTGAATTAAGTAAAAATAATTTTGCTAAAAAGTAAAAGTTCTAAGACCAAGTACAGGCAGAAAAACAAGTTATTTCTGAGGTTTGTATGGTGCTAGGCCACATCTACAGGTGTGCTGAGCTGAAATAAAGGGAGCTAATGCTAAGATTATATAATTACCTTGTCAGACCTCTCCTTGAATTCTGTGTCTGGGTGAAAAAAGACATTGCTACTTTAGGAGTGGTCCAACACAGGGCTACAAGGAATGAGTCTTGGCCTTAAAAATGTATTACATTTTTTAGTTATTAAATTCCCAGCAGGTGAGACCAATTGGCTGAATGGCCCCTTCTCATTTGTGCCTTTCTTATGTTCTTATGTTTTGTATGTGATTGTATTTAGGGAAGTAAAAGTAAGCCGTGGTAAGAGTAGAAACTGAAAAAGCTATACATAAAATAAATAAGACTTTTTACAAGTCTGAGTATTGGGTACTTTTGAATGATTGTTTTTGCGTATCCCCTCTTACTCTTACATACACGTACAGGTTAGAGCAAAACTTGGATTCTGAGTGGAGGGTCAGACGTTTATCATGCACCTCTGGAACAATCAGCGGTTAAAGGCCATACTCACATGCCCAATAGTCCGCCGCCCCTAGGATTCAAACCCGTGACCATCTGATCACAGGCACAGATTTATAGCCCACTGAACCACCCCTCAAAAACATTCCTGGGAGCAATTGGGTGTTAAAGGTCTTTCTGAAGGGGGTCAACGGTGATGTCACACTATCAAGCCTGAGATTTGGGCAGTGGGAAGTGGTATCTTAATGGTTAAGGAATCATATTTGTAATTGAAAGATTGCTGGTTTGAATCCCTGACCAGCAAGACACCACTGAGGTACCCTGAGCCAGGTACCACCCCCAAGCACTGCTCCCCAGGCGCTGAATTAGCCACCCCCTGCTATGTCACGATGTCACATATGGGTTAAATGCAGAGGACACATTTGGTTGTTGTGCACTGTGTGTTGTGATGTGTCGACAATGACCACTGATCACCAAATTCTACTTCTTTTAGAGGGTCTTATTTAAGGGTACTGGTTAAGGGGTCTGC
>JABFEA020000002.1:11631760-11653578 GCA_019775915.2 Cyphomyrus plagiostoma | reverse complement strand
GCAGACCCCTTAACCAGTACCCTTAAATAAGACCCTCTAAAAGAAGTAGAATTTGGTGATCAGTGGTCATTGTCGACGCATCACAACACACAGTGCACAACAACCAAATGTGTCCTCTGCATTTAACCCATATGTGACATCTTGACATAGCAGGGGGCGGCTAATTCAGCGCCTGGGGAGCAGTGCTTGGGGGTGGTGCCTTGCTGGTCGGCTTCCCTAACCATTAAACCACCACTGCCCAAAACAATAAGATCTATATGGAATTAGATCTGGAAGAATGACTTTGTTTAAAAACACTCCGCTAGCTATATGACTTCTCCTCTAATCCGCTAGAATGACACTCAGTAAGTGACAGTAGTTGATACTTGTATATACTAAAGACGTTTTAGCGTAACACAGACGGCATGCAGTACCGCTCACCGGTCTCTGCTCTTCCAGCTTTTTCAACAACATGCACGGCATGGGGAACCCTGAGGACTTCATCCCCCCTGACTTCTGCATGCGAAAAGAACATGAGGAAACGGAATGGGGAACCGAGAGGGACTTTTTTGAGGCTTTGTTTTGAGAACCAGACACCAAGAAGTTTGGAAGATCTGCACAAATCAGCATGGCCCACATTAGACTTTATGTTGATTGCATCTTCCTTTGCATTTGAGTTTAATTAAAACTACTGATTTAAGTATAATTATGCATACTATTGGTTATTAGTTTGAACCTGTGTAATATGAATTGTAATCATCTTGTTTACTTGGATCCAGATAGTCCTTCGGGTTTACTAGTTACATTTATGGACTGTCTGTAACAAATGCTATCACCGTGAAATGAATAAAGTTCTTTATTTTAATCAGTTGAGATTCTCTCTGTGTCTTTATATCAGTATTTATTCATTGTGCAGCCTCATAAACCCCACTGCAATCACAGCCACTAGAAACTTCCTTGTGTTTGGAAATATTTGACATACTAAATCATTTTGAAAATTGTGCACTAATAGGAGCGAATAAATTCTGGAAACTTCCAGAACACCTGACGGTAGCATGACCTTCATCTCACAGAGAGTCATCACATGGCGTACAATGAGAATTTCATTCATGGGATTATACTGTATACCTAAATGTTTAAGTGCGCAGTTTTGACAATTCTTTCAATAATCTCAATAAATGAAGAAAAAAAAAACAATTGGGCAGTGATGGGTCAAAGGCTAAGGGGAACTGGGGGGGCTTATTGTATAGCAATAATAGGAAATGCCCCTTAAAGTTCCTACCTCCTGCACTTTGACCCCTGTGGCTCCACCCCCCAGTTCCCCACTCCCCTTTTCCAGCCATAAGAGTCTAGCATCTGGGTCTTCATCTGAAAACTGGAGAAGAGACCCAGATGGCCGCAGAGCTCTGAGACATTGCTGTAAGACCTGCCCAGCTTTGGCTGCACCCTCCTTAGATCTCAACAAGGCGTCGGTCGTGCCTTTATCTACGATTAAGTCCAAACTGCAGCAGCCGAACTGCTGCAGGAGTTGGGAACAGTCCAGCTCCAGGAACAGCAGGCTGGAGGACGTGTTCCCCGGCTGCACCGGTCTGCTTTTCTGCTGCTCCCGCATCAGGCGGATCGCAACCGAGGAGACGTCGGCACACGTGACCCGCACCGGCCAGGGCGAGTGCCTGTAAATCTGAGGGCCCACAGCCGACGTGCCGCAGCCCATGTCCAGAGCGCTCTTTGGGGCCTCGTGTGACGACTGCGGTTGCAGCAGTGGAAGAATGAAGCTCTGGATGGCATCAAAGCTGAAGAACCACTCAAAGTTCCGCAAGTTTGGAGAGCCATCTTTAGTACTGCTGTTCTCCAGATAAAATCTGTCCCAGGTCTCTTTTTTGTCCATGTTTTCTATCAAGTCAGCTACAGAAAGTAACAGGAGGCATTAGAAAGGAAACAGCCAATCTTGCATTACATTTTGCTTCCATCTCTAACAGTTTTCCAAAACTAGAAATGCAAAGGAATCTCAGCATTTCTCCCCTCACTGTGTGATCACCAGTAGCTGATTTTACAAGATCCTTGCTGGTTGTTAACCTAAATATTAAGTTAAAGTTCCATATGTAACACCATCTGCAAGTGCAGTTTCCCAGTACTTAGCACTTATTAGACAGCCTCTTGTAATGCTCAAATCCATTATTATGTCCAAATTCGTCCCTCCTAGCATTAAATCATTGCCAATTCATTTGGGTTGAAGGATGTACATGTAATCCTGGCTCAGGAGACTAACTCCGGTCATGGAGAGCCACTGTCCAGCAGGTTTCCTATCCTACCTGGCTTCTGCTGAGCCTCATCTGTTCCTGGCATTTACCTGAGAACAGGTGTGGCTCATTAGAAGCCAGGTAGGATAGAAAACCTACCGGACAGTGGCTCTCCAGGACCGGAGTTGGAGACCGCTGCACTAGCTTTTGTCGCTAAAAGAGAAATGATTCGTCCCTCAGATCATGTCCAGTGCTAGTGTAGCCAACGTTTGAAGAGACCAATATAGACGTAGCTACACCCGGTAAATAAAGCTAACTCGGTATAAATCAATGGCGAAAAAACAGGTCTGTTACGTCCAACGTCCGCAGCACATATAAAAGTCAAAATGTGTTCTTAGATATCCCTTTTAGAGCACAGCATCGTTGTTTTACCCTGATACGTTGATTATTAATATGAACTAGTCGTCAGATTTGAGAAACTGACTCTTGGTTTTAAAAGATCTGATAATATATAACTGCTTCCTTAGAATCGATCCACGAAAACGAACACATGTAATTTATCAAGTAGCACTTAAACTAACTGGGCAGCAAGAGGCATCGTTTTCATGCGCTATGAAACACGGACATACAGCAAGTCTTGCAAGGAAGCGCTGACATACTTATCAGGCTGGAATGCCGACGGAGCGCCGGCTTATAATGAAAAGCGTGTCTCCTCAGGAGCACCTTCACGATCACCGCCATATTTCCGCCTGTCTTTCTGGGACGTCCTGTTACACAGCGCCACCTACCGGTCCGTAAAAACAAGCCTCTGCTCGCACACAATTTAAAAACATCAAAGAATGCAAGTGGAAGAGTATTCCACATAAAATATATGCAAAAGAATCCATGTTAAACTTGAAGTATAGTGTATTAAACAGAATTAATGTATGTCATTCCTTGTCCCCCCCCCCATCTGTTTTTTGGGAGGTCAAACCAAAATACGAACGCAAAGGTTTAATACTACGACTGTTACAGAAAGTACGCCTATTATTCCCGTTAATTACGGATTAGCCTTCGTACTTCCCACACGCTGAAGAGTACCATATGTGTAAAAATCAGTCAACATCAAAAGCAATGTACAGTTTGACACAAAATAATACTGGTCACATGGCGAATAACAAGTTGCACCCCCCCCCCCCCATTGCTTAACATGAACCTACGGCAGCAAGAACCAAATCAGATATTACACTGGTGTTCAAGCAGAACAAGTGCGTGAGATGCCAGCTGTCCCCATCTTATTCAGTACTGGGTTTTGCTATGCGAACCTCCGAAAAGACAAATGGGAAGACGCCGGCGTTCATTTCACACCTTACTCACAGAGAACCATGCCGGGAAAGAACTAGAAAGATGCTTATACTTCTCATGAAAGCAAAATGATTTCTACATGGAATGGCACATCACACGTCGGTGGAGATCTCGAAATGGCAAGACGAAAACGACGACAGACACCTTCCTGGGGGGGGGGAACAGGAGTTCAAGCCGACAAATAGAAAGTCGACGGACAAACAAGAACTCACCGCTTTCACACGTAAGATTGAAATCCTTTTAATAAAACACATGAAACAGTGTAACAAAGGAAATACTAACAAAAAGGCAAGTCAATACCATTTACAACCACAAAAAAAGAAAAACTGTACAACTCTATAAACGCCTGGATTCACTGCTATATTTAAACATTTTATCATTTCAGTTTTTGTGAATGGGGTAACGTAGGTCTGGGCACTGTATACCGTGTTCTTCTTGGATATCATACCGTCATTCTTTTGTACATGTAGATGCATGTTTTCCTCACGGCCGTTTCACTTCCGCCCGTACAGCAAGTAACCCGATCCGCTATTTGTACAGAATGTCGTAGTGGCCCGGTCGGTAAAGCAGGAAGATGCGAGGCTCACTGCCTTCCGGAAAGACGTGATGGTTCACCGTGCCCCCCTCTCCCCTGTCCATGTATTCCACTAGGATGGAGACGTTCAGCGCCTGGGCCAGAGCGATGATGTGGATGTGATCGCTCTCTTTGGACATCGGCTCCACTTCCTGGAAGAGGGTGGGGAAAACAGCTGTTAATGCTATGCATGAGGAAAACGCCACACCTACAATTTTACATTAACATGAACTTATTTAGCATACGCTTATCGAAAGCGATGTACGACAGAAAGCAAGGGTTACAGGCCTTTGTCAAGGGCCCAACAGTGAAATTCATCAGTCAGCCTTGGGACTTAATCTGCCAACCTTCCAATCACAAGTACAGCCTCCTAACATGATTCTCTCTTCTATTGTCCTTCTAACCTCTGGAAATGTAATTTTCCCTCACGCCACGAAATAAATAAAAACCTCTCAGCATGTCCAGCGGGATCCAGCTCAGGCAACCCGAACCTTCGCAGCTGGAGACAATGGGGATGACCTCACCTGCTGACAGAACTCTTTCACAGAGCGTCCGCCCTCGATGAAATGCTGGAAAAAGGTGTGCTCGCGCTGCAGGAACCCGGAGGTGAGGAGCCGCAGGTAAACCACCACGTAATCGGACACGCTCTGGTCATTGAATGAGGCCAGCAAATCCCCCAAAGATGGCTGCTTCTCACACAGATCAATCAGGTCCATGAACTGTGCAGGGGGTGAGGGGAGAAAGGAAAAAAAGTACCAATTTGTACCTTTGCTTGTCACTGGGGCTGTACCCTCAAGGGTCTGCCAATTGTACCCTAGCTGTAGGTAATTGTACCTCTTAAACTTACAGAGATGAACTATGAGGGTCGTTTTTTACTCTACCGGGGGTACATTATTGTTTGTACCTAGGGGAGTCCATTTCTGTACCTTATAAGTACAGAATTGTAAGGTACAGTTCCAGTGACAAGCAAAGGTACACATTGTGCACCCCCCCCATGCAAGCAAAGCCTTTGTAGAGTAGCCCAAGTATGACACAATTCACATTCTATTCAAAAGTTCAAATCATATAGTTACAATGGGTTTATTTTGTACATCCCATTTGTTTGGAGATGTTCCTAAAATGAACCCCTTCAGATGGAAGACTAAAGACCATTTTTCCCAGTAAATTAGGTCTGTAGGTTCTTGTAAATTCTCAATTGTTTGGCTTTGCTCTGAACATGAGAATGTTTACATTAAAAAGAATCATGAAAAACACCAGCGTGGATCAGAACTTAATGCTACCAGGAGACGACTCACTGTGTTGTGGAAATCCTCGATGGTAAACTCTGTGAACCCTTGATTCACCAGGTCCAGTTTGCTCTTTGCTGCTACAGCCTTGAACCTAAGAAGCAGAAAGCATGAGAAGGTCACAAGCAGAGCTGGCAAATGCTTGGATTTACAGAAACAGTTTCAATCAGCCATCACACAAGCATAAATGCATTTTATTTCTCCAAAGAATTTATTTTTCATTTTAGTTTTACATATTTACAAAAGTTAGAACAAAACTTTCAAATAACACACCATCATCCTATCAGCCCAAAATAAACTCATTTATTTACCCAAGGAAATAGATCAAAGAAATGCTGTTTATATCGGAAATTGCCGCTGTTCTACACTCAGAAAAAAGGGTAACACTTTGTACCTTTGCTTGTCACTAGGGCTGTATCCTTGTAATTGCACATATTAAAAGGTATAGAAATGGACTCTGAGGAACATCCCAAAGGTACAAACAGAATTAATGTACCATCAATAGTACAGAAATGTTCACCAGAGCCCAGTTCTGTAATTGTACCTTTTTAAGGTACAATTACATACAAATAAGGGTACAAATGGCAGACCCTTGAGGGTAGTGCCAGTAAAAAAGCAAAGGTACAAATTTTTACTCTATTTTCTGAGCGTGTAGGACATGTGGTGCAATGCAGATAATTGTTCATTTAAGGGTACAGAGGGCTAGAGCATTAAAGAAAAAACCCCACTGGAATGCTGGGAGTTGCGGTCAATGACATCACCTCTGCAGCTCCTTGCCGTCATCCAGAAGAGACTCCAAATGTGAGAAGCCGAAGGCTCTGTAGAAACAGTTCCCGTCCGGCCGCGTTTTCCGGATATACGAGTACTTTTTGTGCAGATCCTGTGGGACAAATTAACCCAGGGAGGTTAGGGGTCATAAACGTGTTTTGTTTTTCCCCGGTAAATTCGGCGCCTGTAAATGGGGCTGCCCTCACCTTTATCTTCAGCTGATACACACTGTCGTCCTCGGCGTACTCCCTCTTCAGGACCGAGAGGTCCTGTCTGTCTGACACTAAAGGGATACTGGTGGCTATCTGGAAGGAAGACATCACACGCTTAGTGTAACTTTTGGATCCCGGACATTAAATCAGGCTCGTCCGGGCTTTCACGTCAAACTGCCCCCACCAGATGCATTCCAGCTTAATTGCAGAACTGCTACCTCTGAGAAATAATCACGGGGATCTGGCTGATCTTCCCAGAGCAGCCAACAGCGAACCCAGCAGCACAAACACAGCGGGGCTTAAGAGCACGTGCTGCCTCTCGTTTACCAGAAAGGAAGTTGAACATTTTTTCCAGGCAGACCCGTCTCTCTCTACTCTAAACAAGCAGCTTAATTTACATAACGGCTCATTCTGAAGAACTGGGGGAGGAGGGGGGGCACAGGGAGCATCAGAATAGTCTCACTTCGCTGAATGCCCCTGAAAGAAAAAAAAAGGGATCGCTGGCCTGACCCGCATGCAATGCTGCAGCTCTGTCTTAATCTGCGCCTGCAGGCAGCTGTGGTGAATATTAATGACGACGGCAAAGCCATGCGACTGTAGCAGCTACATGCAGAGAGGCCGCAGCTGCGCTCAGAATAAACCACATTTTCCTGCTGCTAAAAGCTCTCTTAGACTGACATGTCACCTCATGCAGGAACACTCTGGACGTTAAAAACACTACTATTTAAAGATTAGACACCTATTATAGTCTATGCACCACTGCAATTCTATTCCACTCAAATCACGTGCACTGATTTTGCGCCATTTTCTGGGTAGGAAACCTAACGTGCATTGAAAATGTGATGCTTTAAACCACGCTAGCCAACATGTGCCTAAAATCTGACACGTTTTAATGGGCAATTGTGTGCCATCCAAGTGCAGTTTGTTTGCCAAGGAACATTCCACAGCGGTAGCTAAACATACGAAGGAGGCTGATTTAGGACTAACCTGGTCAAGCCTGGTAAACAAATAAGGACAGCATTTGGAGCTTTTAAAAAAAAAATCTGACAGGGCAACTTGTATAGATTGGTTTTTACACTGGAACTGAAATTCTATTATTGAAAAGGCCATTGGAAATATAAGCTGGGTGAGAGTTTACCTCAAACTTCCTTAGAATTTTAATGACTAAGAGCATTAATCAACATAACTTAAATAAAAGCCTTATCGTAATTCAATATATGCATTTCAGGCTGAGCAGCATAATCTCTGAAGTAAGACCAGCAACAACAGACAGCATTTGTTCAAAAAGATAGAGAGAAACAGGCCTCAGGAGGAGACAAAAAGGACGAAAAATCCCAAAGGCTATGCAAATCCGGTGGCCCTGTAGATGGCAGTGTACTGCACAAACAGAATTCAAAGTCCTGACCTTCATATCTTCTGCTGGAAAATCTGAATTTTAAACAGTTTTGTGTAAAATGACTGAAGAATTAAGACATTTTAGGGGAGGGAGATGTCATGAACATAAATAACTGAATAAAATAATCACATAAAACGTTACATTCCGAGACTTCCCCAGTTTTTCTTCAGAGGCTCTCCAAAGGCTTCAGCCAGAGATCACAGCAGGAATGCACCATGCCGACTTTGCATTTGTCATCCGGGAAAACCAAGCAATCTTACCTCCTGCTGGATTCGGTCCTGCTGAGCCATTATTGCCTCATCATACGCAAGGCAGTTCACCCCTGTTAAAATAGAGAATGCTCACTGCAATCAGAGCACTAATGAGGATGTAATGCAGATATCAAACTGTGATTTTGGCCACTTAAATTAACAGCACTTCCCAGGCTGGCCCTCGGTGACCCTCAGACAGTCCATGTTTTTGCTTCCTCCTGGCTACCTGCCAGACAGTCCACATTTTTACTGAGACAGAGGAAATGCGTGAATTGTCGGGGGGATCCCTCAAGGACCAGGTTGTGAAACACTGCTTACAAGGCTAATGCAAGATTGATGGTAAAAAAGTTTGTGATTTAAACAAATCATTAAGGGTATTTAAGAGCAATAAATTCAATGCAACGAATATCATAATACTGACTTAAAACAAAGAAACCAAAGTCAGACAACTGGGCAACTTCTTGTGACGACTCTTACACACTGTTGTTCTAGACTGACACATATAAAAAGTGCAGGTCGAGTGACGTTTCAGAATTTACACAAAGGAAAAATTAAATAAACGCGGGTATCACCACCGCGTGTGGACATTTAGCTGACTTGTTGGGGATAGACGTACCAAATATGACTGAGAATATAGATAAAGAAATGGAGTTATTGCAAAGAGAAGAAAATGAGATAACGTAAGTGACCTAGTTTAATCGGTACACGCTGAAGGGAGCAAAACTGGCAGACTACTTTTGATCAGGCTGACTGAAAGTGAGGTCTTAGTAAATAGCTCCAGATTATGATGTGTATCTCCCCTAACTCATATGTAACCATTTTGCTAGCTAGGTAGCGATGCTGACAAGAAATATTTCTTCAATGGCTACGCAAATTGCTTTTTGGCTTTGTAAACAAACATTCGAGGGATAGAGATGCGCCTCGTGGGTATTTATAACAACGCGGCTTCAAGATGTGTCGGAAGGAAACAGACGTGTGATATTTCCCAAGTCGAAACTCTGTCTGCTTCTTTGTGTAGCCGAGTGCGCCTCGTTACCCTAGCCTCCCTCCATCTTTCCCGTTTCCCCCCCAAAACGCTCAATGTAAATAACAGTCTAGCCACAGCATGATTTTTCTTCAAAATATCTGGACCTGGACCGCAGAAGTCGAGAACTAGCGTGTCAGCACACCGCACGGACCGAGGCCTCGAACTGTCAAACAAGTTTGCTTTCGGACTCACCTTCCATCTCTGCCTGTGTTGTTTCCTGCTGCTCCTCCGCCATCTTGATCTCCGGCAAAATTCCCTTCGCCCTCCGTTTCCGGGTCACACGCCTTATTGGGCATCCTGACGTAAAAACCTGACTCAGCCAATCAGGGTCTTACCGGCGTACCGGCGCTTTGGAAATGCGCGAGTCAAACCTGTGGCTCGGTCCGGTGTCTTATATGTTGGCGTTTTACCTTCACCTCATTTCATATGTATGCATCCATTGTAATGTCTTATGCTAAAATAACGATCTATTCAGTCGTTTTTTTAAATAAATGTATTACGCTTCACTCCAAAAGGTACTTTGTTTTGAATCTTTCTCGCGTTAAAAAGTAGTAGGTCACCAAGATAGTACGCAATCTTGGAATTCCGTATCGAAAAAGTGGTTCTTTATTCGCTGGGAGGTAGTTGAATGTAAGCTATTGATTTGAAAATATCCACTATGAAATATAGCTTATTGCTTAATTTAGTGAATGGCTGTAATTTGATTGTAAGAGGTTAACATGGTAAGTTACACTAGCTAAATATAACGCATGCAGGATAAACATAGCTTGATTTTGCCTAAATGCTAAAACTACTTTAGCAAGGCGATTATTGATTAAAATAATGTGCAGTTTGTACATTCTTCACGTATATGCGTGTCTTTTCTGTGACAGTCACCACACACGTGATCCGAGCCCCAAGAAAGAATGACGGCTTTTCCATAACGTAACTCATATTTTGCCCTGAGGTGACTGGAAGCGGGCCATTCTCACCAGAACCATAACCTGAACCATGTGGTTTAAACGAATACTGACGGCTCGACTGATATTGTAGTAGAGTGACATAATATCCAAGGTTTCAAATGTCTCTTCAGAAATGTCAAATGTTCTACAGATTTATAAACATTCAGCCAAATTATTTCGTGACGATTGTAAGTATTCGCTAAATCAAGTTTTTATATTTCAACAAAATAACCAATTCACTAAATAAGGGTTCATGGATAGTGCGTGATTATGTATATGGCTTAATTCATATCAACATGAAGACTAGTGCAACAGTTTATACTATAGTGAAATACATCAATAATTTCAGTATAGGCAACTACGCTAAAATATATCATGGTATATTAACAGAAATAGCAAAACAAGCATTTAATTGTGATTATTGTTTAATGCTTTTAATATGACTATATGCATTTACATATATATATTGGGATTTCAATACGGGATGTTTTCATAGACACCAATTTTCTGAAAACTGATGTTCACAATAGACAAAGAACAATGACAGAGAAATGCATGTTTTGCTGAAGTGGTTATGACTGTGAACTGTTTATCATAATCAGTCAATATACATTCTCTTAGAAAGAAAATTCTTACATACAACAGCAAAGAAGGACTATGTTTCAGAGGAATGACGAATCATCTGTGTACATTCACTTCAGTGCATGCATATATATATACACACACAC
Source organism: Cyphomyrus plagiostoma (assembly GCA_019775915.2). Classification (NCBI taxonomy): domain Eukaryota; kingdom Metazoa; phylum Chordata; class Actinopteri; order Osteoglossiformes; family Mormyridae; genus Cyphomyrus; species Cyphomyrus plagiostoma. The sequence continues at coordinate 11,642,832 of JABFEA020000002.1, read as the reverse complement.
ACAAATAACAACACACAACTAATTGTAATTTTTGTTTTGTTTCAGTCTGATATTGCAAAAGCACACCCATGAGTGGATTCCTTTTTCCATCACCTAAGTCTTCAGTGACTTCAGTGACAGTCTACAGCTGGGGTACAAATTGAAACGTGATGGGTGATGTGTCAGAAAAAAAGCTGTTTTTAAGTAAATGTATTTACTTCAATAAATTATTTAGCAATTTTGGTGGGTTGGTTATATTCATCGTCTACCAAAGGTTGGTGAAAAACACCAGAGTGCATGCAAGCTTTGACACTGGTTGGTTGTTTTTGAGATCAGCTTTACTCGTGGCTGTATACTGTTATGAATGCCATCTTACCACCTTGTAAAGGCTGATATACATTCCATCATTCCTTTGAGATCCTCTTCTAACATTCACGACTTGCCAGGAAGCAAAGTCCTAGATAATGTGTTTTATAGGCTCTGTCTGCGGCAACAATGTTCAGACAGCCCTTTACAGATTGTTTAATATTATCAAAATGCAGGTTGAACACTCTGTAGTTACCCTACTAATTAAATATAAATGGTTAAAAGTTATTGGACCACTTGGTAAGTGTGGGTTTACATTAGTTATGGCAGGGTTACTAATTTCACAAACTTATATCAATTTTCGGCGCAATCTAAGGGGAAGGTTTTGGGCCTAAAGGACTGTATTTTCTCCTTTCATACTACGTACTTTTTTGCTATCTTATCTATTTCGCAGAATCCCTGATAGCAGCAGACGCAAAGGCTTGGATCCCAGAAACACTTAGAGTGGGTCATCTGGAGCGTTAAGCTTGCTAAGGTTGGGTTCCACCCCCCAGATTTCACGACCATACTGTGCAATGGTTCGGTCACTGGAGAACTTCCCACAGCCTGCGATGTTGTGGATCACCATCTTGGTCCATTCTTTGGTGTTCTGTTGGCAGCACAAATGTCAAACGCTTAGCGAGAAAGTCTATATGAGAACATCATAAGAGGCCTATAAATGCACGGATAGGAACCTGGAGCCAGATCTGACCTTGTACAGAGAATTGACTTTATCTTGACATTTCATGTAGTCTTCATAGTCGGCAAACACCTTAAAACTGCATGACAAGTAAAGCCTCGCAGTCAGTCACGGTCAACATGAATTCAAGCACTGAGAATCAGGCCGCATGTGTTAGTAAACACGAGAATTCATACCGGTCATTATTCATGAGCATGTGAACGATGTCCTTGAAGAGATCGGGTTGCTGAGGGCTGAAGTACCCTCCTCCAATCTGGTCGATGGCCTGCTTGAGCTCAGGAATACGGTTGCAGTATTCTGCAGCATTATAACTGGTGGAATAAACGGAAAAAAATGATCTAGCCATCTGTACATTTTAAGTGGCCATACAAAGTATTATCCCAAGGAGCATTTAAGATAGGACGCAATGTGAATGTGATGATACTATACCACAGATGCAGATTATTGTCAACCTTATATTTGTTTTATTAGCTAGACCAGGGATCTCCAACTCCGGTCCTGGAGAGCTACTATCCAGTAGGTTTTCTCTCCCACTTGTCTTCTGATGAGCCGCACCTGTTCCTGGTATTTACCTGAGAGCAGGTGTGGCTCCTCAGAAACGGGGTATGACAGAAAACCTACTGGACGGTAGCTCTCCAGGACTGGAGTTGGAGACCCCTGAGCTAGACATTAGTGTTAGATTAGTCATTAATATAAAAATAAAATCTGTAACACTGATAGAGACATTAAACTTGACCATTACAAATCAGATCATTTGGATTTCACCAACATCTATAAGCTTTAATTTCTCGTGTCGTTTCACCCACCCGCCTCAACAACCCGGCACCCGCATCTTTACCCCTAAATTCATCCTTTTACCCCTTTCTGTCCATGGCTTCCACATCTTCCACCCTCATGCCAAAGATGAAGAGGTTCTCCTCGCCCGCCTCTTCTGCCATCTCCACGTTGGCTCCGTCCATGGTGCCAATGGTGAGGGCTCCATTTAACATGAACTTCATGTTGCCGGTACCGGAGGCCTCTGTGCCGGCGGTGGAGATCTGCTCAGATAAGTCGGCTGCGGGAATGGCTAATCGGGGGGGGGGGGATGAAGGGCAATGTCAGCTGACTCAATATAACATGACACTACTTGCTTTTAGCCAACTTACTGTTTCCTTTTTTCTTCCATAGTAAATGACTGTAGTTAGAAGAAGGTGAAGTAGTTTCATTTTGTAAAATGCACCGATAAAGTACTGATTTATTTATCTATTCTTTTTCTATTTTACTTCTTTTATTCTCTGTCTTACTCGTTGCAGCACTTTGGTACAACTTCTGTTCATTTTAAATATGCTATGTCAGGGCTCTTCAAATCTGGCCCTCGATTCCAAATCCAGGCCTTGTTTTCAGTCCTCCCAGGTAGTTAGATTAATAATGACTGATTCTGATTGGCCACAGAGGCTTCATATCCGGCCCACAGGTAAAGGAAGGCTGGAAAATCAGCAGTGTTTGGACATTGAGGACTGTGAAATGAATAGCCCTGTGCTATATAAATAAACTTGACCTTGATCGTGACTATGAAAATACTATTAAATAATTGAATATATTAAATTCATATGTATGTCCGTGTTTCAACATCATAAACAATGTTATGAGATTCCCCAATAATCAGGCACTTCCCAAACCCACAGACCAATACCTTTCTCAGCCAGGGTGACTCTGTAGTTCTCCAAGAAGATCACCTTCAGCCGGTCACCTACCACAGGATCATGATTGACAATTTCTCCTATGCTAGTTATGAGCTTGATGATCATCTTGGCCATATGGTAGCCTGGGGCTGCCTGAGGAGGAGATCAGAGATACAGGATGGAGGTAAAGGAACTGTGTTTTCCTAGCAGAACAGATGATGACAAGCTGAAAGTGATGCATGGCTAGTAACTGGCTATAATATTTAAATCTGTACAGACCAAAAAATCACAACCTGAACAGTCTGTCACCGGTGGCAACCAGAACATTCAATGTGTTCCACGCAGTTGGCAGAGGACGCTTACTTTTCCACCAATCATGATGGTTCTAGGAGTCCAGTCCTTGTTGGGTTCCTTCTTGATGCCTGTTAAAAAAAGCCATGTTGATGTTCAGTCTGTCTATATTGTAGCAATGGCGTCTATCCAAAGAAGAAGCACTCACGGTTATAGAAGGTAATAATATGGAGGCAATTTAGAAGCTGCCTCTTGTACTCATGGATCCTCTTGACTTGTAGATCAAACATGGATTCGGGGTTGATTTTCACTTTGTACTGCTCCTCCAGGTATGCAGCAAACTTTAGTTTGTTCTCCTACAGAGACAGGCACAGCTCAAATGCAGGCTGATGACTTGGTTATTGATGCATGTAATGTTCTACTGTACGCCACATATTTATTCCAACAGCTATTCGTCAATAGTTACCGCAGAAGTAGGCCAAGCTATCTGGGGCTGCACATCGATTTTTCCAAAGGTAAATGAGACCTGATCCAAACTAAGCTTATACATTTTTGTAATGCTAACATTTACACTGACAATGGAGGTACAACTGGCAGTGAGCTTGATCTTGGCACCTGTTTGATCTTGGCAACATCTCGGATGAAGGCGTCATCGTCCACAAGACTCAGCAGGTTCTTCAGCTGGTCCAGATCGCGGATGTAGTCTTCTCCAATTCTCTGTCGCAGTTGCAATTGTGCACAAATTCATAACATAATTCACGTGCACAAAATACTCATACAGAGCAATTGATACATTTTGAAGTACAATACATGTAATATTTATGTTAAGGATATGTTCTTAAGGTTTATACAAGACCTATCATCCATTTTGTAAAGGTTCTAATGTTCTGAAATGACTGGAAGTAGTCAACATTACATCACGTTTGATAATTGCTCCTGCATATGTGACATGGCGCCCCTCCCATACCTCAGCGATAACCTCTGCCAATCCAGGATTGCACATGACCAGCCAGCGTCGGGGGGTGATGCCATTGGTCTTGTTCTGGAATTTCTCTGGATCCACCTCATAGAAGTCTTTGAACCTATAGGGAACATCAATGGTCAATGGTCAATGGCAGTTTTAAGGTACTTCGCTGCGTGTTTGTGAGAGAGACCTGGCTGGGAGGCACATACACGGTGGCTTTGAGGATGTCGGAGTGAATTCGAGCCACCCCGTTGATGGCATGGGAGCCCACGATGCACAGGTGGGCCATGTTGACCCTCTTATGCCCACCTTCCTCGATCAGGGACATGCGACACAGCCGGTCATTGTCACCTGGGTAGAGGGAAGCGATGCGCTAGCAGGAGAAAGAGAAGGAATGAAAAAAGATCTTAGAAAGACACAAACAACCCAACCAGGATATGAAATTTGCAACCGACTTTCGAGAAGTCAAGCAAACTGGCTTCGATGAATCTACGTTAACTAATGCAAAGCGACAGTATGTTTTTTCATCTCTCACCTCAAGGTGGCGCCGATTGATCTCGTAGATGATTTCCAAGTGTCGGGGTAGCAGGTGTGCCAGCAGGTCGACGGGCCAGCGCTCCAGGGCCTCGGGTAGGACGGTGTGATTGGTGTAGGCACAGGTACGCACGCATATGTCCCACGCCTAAAAAAGTGGGGAAAGTGACAGTCAGCGAGGTAACTGTTGACACGACGGCTCAGGTAACGCAAACCCGACGAGGACAGCTGTTCCCCACACTCACTTTGTCCCAAGACACCTTCTCATCATCAACTAGGATCCTCATGAGCTCAGGTATGGCCATTGCAGGATGGGTATCATTAAGCTGAATTGCAACCTGCATCCCCCAATAAAATACCTCAAATTAGGCAAGCAGGATATCGGGCCAGAAAAGCCTATCAGATATCGGCGACCATAGACACCAGTCTTAGAACGAGGACCGGATCACTCACCTTATCAGGTAAGGTGCTGAAGTCTGTACGCACGACTTCTGTGGAACCGAACTTGGATGACTTGAAGCGACGGATGATGTCCTGGAGGGTGGCAGCCACCACGAAATACTCCTGTTTCAGACGCAGCTCCTTGCCTTCGAAGAACTTGGGTCAGACAGCCATGAGTACGAAGGGTCAGACAGTCCCACTCAAATAAAACATAATGATGCTAAATTGTTGGCTAATGACTTACCAAATGTATTACAGTAGCATTACAGTATTACGTGACTGAACAGCAACACTGATCTCATGTTGGCTATATGAAATGACTCAATGCTTATTTTCTTACATTATCATTTGGATAGAGTACGCGGGAGATGTTCTCAGCCAAGTTCCTGTCCAGCACAGACTGAATATAGCCACCAACATTGACTGTTCAATGAAAAACACAGGTTGAACAGCCCACTATTATTCCACATACCCTGTACATGTTTTACGGCTGTTTTTTTATACAGAGTGTGGGTTCAGTTTCCATTTATTTATTTAGCAAATGTTTTTGCCTGAAGTGAAGTACAAAGTGAGTAAAGCTTGGGGTCTTGGAGCAGGGGCAGCCGGCGTCCATCAACCCCACGGCAGTTGGGGTTCAGCGCCTTACTCAAGGGTCCAACAGTCATGTATCTGCTCTGACCACAGCTGCATGATACAAACCCACCACTTTGCCCGGTTCCCTAATCTACCAGCCACCATGGTTTTAAACCCACTGTCACAGACTGCAACACAGTATTTGTGGTTAGAACGGTTGTGGATTTTAGGGTCTTAGTTGGACGTCTGCGGTATAATATTTCAATACTGGAAATTTCCTGGGTACACAATTAGGAAGGAAACTACATGACATAAAGGAAAAGGCGTCTCCCACAGGACTCCGAACAGCCTAGGGAGGGCAGGAGCGTCCGGCTCCCTCTCCGATGCCTCAGACTCACAGTCTTTCAGGTTGAAGTCGCAGGGAGCCTTGGCCGACCATAATCTCATGGTGTTGACAATGTTGTTTCGGTAACCGGGAACAGGGGTGTCGTAGGGCAGTGCCAGGACAACCTGGCACAAAAGACAATTAGGCACAGATGAACCCTTTACAGCCGATTCAAGCGTCTTTCTGATTTTACCTACTCAATTTCTCAAATACAGCCATACAGCCATAAAAACCAATGCTTATTTAGCTGCAATTACCTATACTCTTCACACAAACAGTTCAATGCCACTCTAAGTCCTCATCCTCCCAGTTTTTCTTTCATACCTGGGTGTCGACCCATTTCACTCCATCCGCCGAGTGCTCTACCCTGCCGTAGAAATGCACAGGCCGCATGTACTCTGGGCGCGCTTTCTCCCAGGGGTTTCCGTAACGCAGCCAATCGTCAGCCTCCTCAATCTATCGGTAGATATCGGTGATAAAACTCTCACAGTACTCCTTGGCGTAGTGTAACTTGATGCTTCCATCCAGGTGCATGTTAATAATGAACGCTTGAATATTCTTACAAATCAAAAGTAGGTTAAATCACATAAATCATATGAGAACCATAAATTAAATAATGGGAATATTGGTGAGATCGAGGATAAGAATTAGTCATTACTGATTAAGATGGTGTACATGTTTTTAAACCATCTCCTTTTTTGGAAAAGAAACAAAATATAATGTGGTGGACCTTTGCATCAATTTTAACTTTTAGCGCAGACTTTTATCCAAAAAAAGTGACTGTAAATCAGTGTGTAAAGTAGCAAGTGCAATATTTATTTAAGATCATCAACACAAACATATGATCACTAAATGCAGTGAATATCATGGACTGCTGTTTAGTTGGCTCATGGGAGTTTTACTTACACAAAAATGTTCTGAGGGCAGAATGAAAAATGATTGATTCAGAGAGATAACCAATCAGATTGTAGAGGACGTGGGTCTAAGCAACCAGAAGGAATCAACCAATCAGATGTCTTGACCCCCCCTCTTCTAGTTGCTTGGACCCACCTCTTCTACAATCTGATTGATTATCTCTCTGAACCAATCATTTTTCGTTCTGCCCACAGCACATTGATGTGGAACTCCCAGGAGCATTCAGTAAATGACCCCCTCACACACTTGGACACAGGGACTCATTGATTTAAACTACTGACATACCTGCCAGCCATTGGCAATCTTCTGGTTGAAGATGCCGTATTCATAGCGGATACCATATCCATAGGCAGCCAAACCCAGAGTAGCCATTGAGTCCAGGAAACAGGCTGCGGTAAATAACAAAGTGCATGGCAGTGAGTACCGCTGAACCCGGTCCGCGGGGACACCCAGATGGTCCATGACTTTGCTCCCTCCCAGTATCCCAGCCACTACAGGAGCTGGAAGGGAGCAAAAAATCCGGCGGTCATTGAGGGCGGCGATGGAAAACCCAGGAATAGAGATGGTGTGTAAAAAAAATCCTGCAAGTTCCTCGGGAGACTGCAGATTCTCAAAGTAATGTCAACTAACACCGGATCCCCACCTCAAGCTTAAATATCCAGGGGCCTGCATCACGAAGTGAGATTTGTTGGTTAGCTAGATAACTTGCCAGATTTAAGGTACCCTAGATTAAATGGACTTAACCCTCGTTTGCTTACATTTAGCCGAGACTACCTTAAATCCAGCTTCATGATACAGGCCCCAGGTGTTTTGAGACGATTTCCTTACCAGCAAGACGTCCGAGTCCACCATTTCCTAATCCGGCATCCTCTTCCATGTCCTGTAGCTCCTCCATGTCGAGCCCCAGCTGGGAAGACAGGACAATTACTCCACCAATTACTGCATTCATTGGAACCGTGTCTCTGAGTGGATCCTTTACACTGTGAGATGTAATGCGATAGGAATAATGTCACATTTCATACTGACATATGTTACAATGCCTTGGTGTCTTTTTAGGAGCACGCCCATCGCCCATGAAAATGCATGTCGTTTTTGCATGATTCTAGCACCTGGTACATAGCTTCATCGCAGGAGTTCTCCAGAGCCAGGTTCACCATGGTGTTCTGCAGCGTGCGGCCCATGTAGAACTCCAAGGAGAGGTAGTAAACACGCTGGAGAGAAACAAAACCAGGCTTTATTTCTTTAATTGCCATGGAGGAAACACGAGACAATTGTCTCTGTATCAGATTTAAGGTACTCTTTGGTCAAACGTTAATGGATAAAGATAATGTCTATTTAAATCTGGATACCTTAAATCCAACAAATTATCCAGCTAGGCAAGAAATCCTGCTTTCTGAAACAGGCCTCTGGATCAGGTTTCAATGGTTCTTTAAGTACTGACGTAGGGAAAGGCAGATCTTTCTGGACATTTATTTAAGACTATAAGACACTGTTCAAGGTACATGAATTCCCATTGAAAATAAATGGATGAATATGGATGAATGAAAATAATTGCTGTTATCCAACCAATCACAGGCCTTGAGTCGTTTGGAGTCTTTGGTAAAAATTTGTCTGGACTGGTGGGGAACAGTTCAGAATACAAAGGAATGACAGCTGGAGAGGGTTAGAGGGATTGTACTGGCCTGGCTTTTCAGACAGCTTAAAAATAGCACAGCCAGGGCTCATTCGGAAAGCGTGGACTATCTGGGATATATGTGATTCTCTCGGAATGGTTATGCTAACGTAGCGGAACACAGGAGTATTTTACTCGTGCACACACATGCTCATGCTCATATATACTGTATATGTGGGTAATAGGCGCTGCTTAATTTCATCTTCTTCTTTTAGGTAAATTAGCTTCTAAGTGCAAAAGGAGCCCTTCCCCCCACTGAAATGTACAGCTGCATTTGGCTGTGTGTACTGCATGTGCAAGGACTCCCCTTTAGATTTCAGTAATACCAGTGTAAGGAGCAGGTGAAATGCAGATAACATGTTCACATTAATGTCAATTTCCTTAGACATTGATGGAAGCTATATTGTCCTACGTGGTCTTTAGGTTACACGCATAACACGGGCCGAATGGCCTCCTCTCGTTTGTAAATTTCTTATGTTCTTACAGGCAGCAGTTGCATGTTAGACTATACGGCTGTAGCAGACCACGTCTGACCCCTCCATGAGTATCGGAGTTCTTGTCACATATTATAACACATAATATAGGCCTACATTCATATTATTGTGGATGCATGTCATTGTTGATATATTTATATTATTGTGTATTTTCGAACTTGCGGCTTTTTAAAAGATATAAAAAGCTGAGCAGTTCAAATGTTTCGTTAAGTGTAATTTTGTAATTATATTTACGTCATAAGGCCTCGGAAATGCTGGGTCACATAAACAGTTTTGAGTTTCTTAAGGACACACTGATCCCACAGCTGAAAAACCCAATATGTTGAATTTGTCTAATTATCTTTCTACTTTGTTGACGTGATCCCAGCGCGGTTCAAGTAAAACCACTGCAATGCGAACACACTCAAATCAAAAACTAATACCAAGCAAACAGGCGAATTAAATGCCAAGTTTAATACAATTGTTGATCATGAGTTACTGAATAATTAATGCGTCTCTTTTATATGCAATTCATTGACAAAACGTATATGCAAAGCTGTTTTTTTTTTTACTGCAACGTCCCATGTAATTGGTATCTATGTAACATCCAGTGCCATGAAAGCTATTTTCAACATGCATGACATTCTCTCCTCCCCGCAGCCAAATGTCATCTAGCGAGTGTGCTGGTGTACGTGCGAAGCAGAAGGTAAGAACCGGAGCACTGCGGCAGGCTTACTTTCGGATCCTTCTCATAATAATGTTGCTGGGTCCTGATCCACCTGCCCACCAAGTGATCGCGGACGGTATTAGCAAGGGCGAAGTAGTAATCGCGCTTCGTCGACACATTTCTGTCCTTGACGAGCGTGAAGTGAAGGTGACGATTAAAATTGGTCTTGATGTCTGCGACGTTTTCCACTCCGGCGAGCCCTCGCACGGAAATTTGCTTCCTTTTCTCTTGGTCCGAAAGTGGTCTTGACATGTTGGTGAACTCGATGTCCCTTGATGCTTGAATGAATTAATATTCAAACGGAGATAGGAAATGGAGGATTTTCTTCCGAAGTGTATGCAGACGATAGTCGCGATACCAGCCTCTTAGATGCCTTCTGCAGGGACATGGGATGGAAGCTGCCCGTCCATACCGCTTTAAAAGCGACCATCAATTATTCTAAGAATAGGGCGGGCCTTACTGTATCCACCGTCCAATTGACCTCTCTGTCTTATAGCGTGCTTATTATTTATGAACTACGTACAGATATTGCAATTGGTCAGATTGTCGTGGCTGTTTTTATCCGGCAACACATGTTAACGAGTATTTTCATTTCTACAGCATAATAATAGAATAATCAAATAGACTGTGACAGAGAAGATTCGCTGTTTAAGCACATCAAATAAATAATACAAAATATTTACGTTATCAGTTTCCTATCCAGTGAGGCTAACAAATAGCAAATATATTATATTTGCAGTGTAAAACTACACTTTGGTACAAGTTACTAGAAAATACCAGAAAATGGCACAAAGTAATTTAAGGAATCGGAGCCAGGTTGTCATGTTTAGGGACACAAAATTGGTTTCCATGGTCCGGAAACAATTTACGGCGCATTAAAAAAAGTTGTTAAATGTTTGTCTGAGTTGAATACATATTTGCTTCATAAAATATAAACCAAATCCCGGACCACCATAAAAGCGCACAGTGACCCTTTAGAGAAAATCCAGATAGGATAATCAAGGTGTAATTTTTGTATATATATGTCCAACTTGCCACTCCACAAAAATACCACGTAGTGACAACCATTTAAATATTTATCACATGTCTTCTGCACCAAATTAAAATTGCTTTTAGCTAGCCAGATTGGTCTCTGTGTTTCTTGTTCCAGTAAATTATACAAGACAGATAAAAGTAAGCGACAATAGTATATTAAGCAGACATAGCGTATTGACAAAGTTCGTCACGAAAATGATACCTTGCTGTTTGCATATCTGATCATCATGGAACATCTCAAAAAACTCAAAAAGCGAGGTATACACCTTCACTATTACACTTAAAAGCCTGATCTGTAAGTGTAGAGGTTAATCTTTACATTAATTCTGTTTGTTCCTGTAGTTCTTAGTTTTTAACCTCTTCTATAAAAGAATGAA
>JABFEA020000002.1:11606407-11621234 GCA_019775915.2 Cyphomyrus plagiostoma | reverse complement strand
CTCTCTGTTTCTCTCTCTGTCTGTCTGTCTGTCTCTCTGTTTCTCTCTCTGTCTGTCTGTCTGTCTCTCTGTTTCTCCCTCTGTCTGTCTCTGTTTCTCTCTCTGTCTGTCTGTCTGTCTCTGTTTCTCTCTCTGTCTGTCTGTCTCTGTTTCTCTCTCTGTCTGTCTGTCTGTCTCTGTCTGTCTGTCTGTCTCTGTCTCTCTCTCTGTCTGTCTGTCTGTCCGTCCCTCCGTCCGTCCCTCCCTCCCTCCCTCCCTCCCTCCCTGTGTTTTTGTTCATGGCCCATGTCTGCTGGCCCATGTTTTGCTTCCTTCTTTGCTAATGTTTGTGTGTGTGTCTGTATGGTGATTTTATGGGCCATCTTGCGTGTCGCCCCCCACACCAGGGTGTGCTGACCAAGGTGCTGGATGCAGAGTCTGGGCTCTTTGAGCTGGATGGGCAGGTTGGGCTGTGCCTGGCTTACCAGCCCTCCCTGGGGATGGCCAGTAGCCTCAGACCTGGGGTGCAGATTGAGGTGGGGGGACCTTTGCCGTCGATCCCGCCCCCATCTGACATTCCGATTTCCTGTCACCCCTCGCCGCTCTTAGACCCACGATGTCCATTTCCTGCCCCCCCCTCCCCAGATCCACAATGTTCACTTCCTGTACCGAGCCTCCCCGCTCTGCCCAGACGTCCTGCTGTGCGTCTGCCTGCGCTCCAGCCTGCGTGTGGCAGGGTTCAGCGGGCTGCAGCCAGGGGGCGCCTCTCACCCCAGTGCTGAGGCTCCTGCTCTCCGCATTCTGCTGGAGAAGAACCTGGGAATATCTGAGTACCTTTGGCTCTGTCACTGTATGAATACACTGAAAGAAAGGTGAGGGGCCTCCTCTCCCATCCTCTCCTTCCCTCCTTTCTTTTTCACCCCACCCTTGGTTGTTCCCTGCCTTACGCCCCTAGCCTCTGGGATAGTCTCTAGATCCCCCACAACCCTGAACAGGCTAGGCGGTAATAGAACATGGGTGGGTGGATGGATGGATGGATTTCATGCTGAAATGTCGTACCTATTTTGAGTTTTTGGCTATAAACCTATTATGTGGCCTTTAACAAAAGGATGCTTGCGTTAAATATCTGAAGCATGTTAGATTTAGTCATTCCCCTCCCCAGGTGGAATGCACCATAGTACACGGTGGGTATGTTGTGGCCGGCGACAACCATCCTGCCTTAACCTTAAACATGTGATTATTTGGCACTTTCCTGGACTTTCAGACTTTGCCCCCGCTGGGTGCGGGAACAGCGCGTGGCAGTGGTAGCATCCCGGCTCTTAGATCACGTCTTGCCTCTGAGGCAGGAGGGACCCAATCACAGACGGGATATCTACCAAGAGATGCTGGTCGAACCTCACTGCTGCCCTCTGTTGGAGGTGACACCGAATTGTCTTCATTCATTTAGTTGTAAGTGTAGTGTAAGGTGTTTCCTCAGATACAGGTTCGACGTCTGTTTGATTTCCCCCCCCCCCATGCCCCCCAGTACAGTGTTGGCAGCCCTCACCTGGAGCTCCTCTCAGTGAACGATCTGCTCCTTAAGATGGAAGGGGAGTGCTGGCAGTCTTTGTCCCTGGCCTCCATCTTGCCCCCGTCAGGCCCCCACCTCATGCGGGCCCAGCTCAACCCTCTGCTCAGCTGGTCCTTTCGCAGCCTGCCTGCCTGGAGCCTGCCCAAGCCCCTGGTGAGCATGCCTCTGTGAGCTGACTCGAGATCCGGGGTCACACACCCCGACTGAATATGTGCGTGGCTTAGAAGGTTAGTGTGTGTGTCTGTGATCAGAAGGTCATCGGTTCAAATCCCAGCGTCGGAGCGATTTTACTGCTGGGCCCTCGGGTACTTGGTTGTTCCCTGCCTTGTGCCCGTCGCCTCCTGGATAGGCTTCCGGACCCCCTATGACCCTAAATAAGATAAGCAGCTACAGAAGATGGATGGATGGATGGATGGATTCAGGGATGGTGGGACGGATTATCTGACCTTGCTTTTCATCTCTGCAGGTGCTGGTTGGCATCTTGGAGTCCCGGGGGAGAGGTGTGTGCGTGCGATTGGCTGACCAAACGGGCACAGTGGACTGTGTGGCGGTGGAGGGTGAGGACGGGCAGTCGTACCGCGCGGCCAGCGACACGGCCTGGTTGGGTACGCCCCCCCCCGAAACGTTTCCGCTTTAAATCGGCGCCGTCTAGCAGAGTTGCCCTGATCCCACCTGCTGGCCCTTGTTGTCCGTGGTCCAGGGTGCCTGGTGAGCATCCGGCGTTTCACCGTGGTGATGGAGAGGTTCCTCAAGACCGATTTCCCTTCCTGGAGGCACCTGGAAGACGAACGCCATGTCACGCAGCGCCACTGCAGGTACTCACCTGTACTCTGATGGCGCGGGTCGCAGGTTACCGATGCAGCGTGCAGTGATGGTGCCCTGCGTCCTGGCTTGGTCTCTCTTCAGGGTTTACGTCCAGTTCTGCGTGAGTGACCTGCAGGTTCTCAGCCCCTCGGTCTCCGTGGCGCTCCGCAGTGCCCGGCCGGAGCAGAGAGCAGGGAGTGGAGCTCCTGAGGAGGAGGGAGCCACAGAGGATGGGAGAGTCGGTCGGACGGAGGTCACGCCGGCCCGGAAGGCAGTGGGTGGAGGTGGACGTAGAACCAGGGACAGTGAGCAAGCCAGACACGAGGGTCTGCAAGGCCTGGCTGTTGCCGTGGGCAACAGCTGTGGTGTTGGTCCAACCGATGCAACGGGGAGATCTGAGCTAGATGCAGGTGACAGATCTCCGAGACCTAAAATCCCCAGACTGGCTAAGGAGCGCAATGGCGCAGGGCATGGCGGAAGGTCCTCCGGGGCTGAGGGTGGCGCCAGTGAGCCCGGGGGGGTCGGCGGCCGCTCGCAGTCTGACGGCTGTGTGTCCGTTGTGTTCCGCGTGGAGTCAAAGCAAGGCCTCACTTTCCGGAACGTTTACACTCCGTCAGTGAGCTCGGGCCGGTCCCTGTGTTTCCATGTGACTGTCGTGATGTTCGGAGAACCGCAGCTCTGGGCAGAGAACCCCAGAGTTCACCCCCTGGAAGCCAGCGAGACGGCAGGGTTAAAACCCCGGGAGGTTTGTGCAACTCAATATCGACGTTACCCCCAGTTTACAGTAAACTTATAACTGATGCTATTAACACTAATTCTGCTTATTGATATTCAAACTCTCTCCCTTCCCTTTGACAGGTAGACCTGCAGTTCCTGGGCAGGTCTGCCTGCTGGTTCCCCTTGCTGCAGGTGGACTGTGTCTACAGGTTGGTTGCCCCGCACACTCAGGTGAGTGAAATCTTGAGCGCCCCCTTCAGCCTGTGCTGTGCATCACACATTTTGCTACTAAGTTTGGACTGAACCGCAGGCCGAAACTTGATAGACACAAGCCGCCCCCTACTGGTGCACTGATAGACCCCTGCTGTGTCCATGTATGTTCGTCCGAATTCATACTATATCAATGCCCACTGATAATGCATGAAGGTGTTTTCTTTAAGATGGTGCTTGGTTATTCTGCTGTTACGATAATTTTTTTGTTGCTGTTCTAGTTGTGCTTGATTTATTTATTTCCCCTAAGATAATCAGTCAGATTGTCTTATTCCCCAACCCAGTACTGGATACTTGGTTAGAAGTTGAATACAGTGTTTATTATTGTTGTTGTAATTGTTGTTGGACTGTGTATGGTGGTCAGGAATACTCGCCATGTCACAACACAGCCTGCATCTGTTTTCTCCCAGGACCCTGGGGTCCTGTGTGCCCCCTCTGCACCTTCCAAGGGCAGTGCCGCGCTCCACAGCGCCCCCTACCTCTCGGTCCAGCCTCAGTGGCGTTTATACAGCCTGCCTTCCTCCCTCAGGCCTGCACCGCTCCCCCAGGTGAGCAGTGTAGGGCGGTCACCACCTCTGGTGGTCTGCGGGGTTAGAGGCGGCGGTGTGAGAAAAGCCAGGGTGCTGTGGAGAGCCAGGGTTGGGGGGCATGGTCATGGGCATGGGTTAGGGGGCATGGACATGCCCGCTCTGATGTCGCTCCCCCCCCCCCGAGCCCTCGGTCAAGCTTCTCTCCTGGGGGTCTGGAAAGAGTTTGAAGAAGTGTGTGTCTGTCTGCAGGTGCCTCGGACCAAAGAGCTGGTGGTCATGTCTGTGTCACAAGTCCTGTACAGCAGGTAAACGCCACACACCCTCCCGTCCCACACACCCCTCCCGTCCCACATGTCCGACTCCTGCCGCCCCTCATTGGTCAGCTGCCTCCGGCACGCATGCCGGCAGTAGAATCCAGGACCAGAACGTCACCATTTGCTGTTTTTCAGGTCTGCCTCTGCCCTGGTGTCCTTCCAAGGACTGATCACCAGCAGGATAACAGTGGGGGAGAATGAGAAGGTGCCCCATTTCCCGGAGGAACACAGCGAAACGGGTGAAGAATCGTCCTGACTTTAGCTACAGTTAGAATGCAGACCGCCCATTCTGTGTGGGGGGGGAGACTCTAATGTTTCAAGCTCCGCCCACCCAATTCTGCTCTGTAGTCCTTTTGGAGGTGGTCGAAAACCCCGATATAAAATATGTCAAGTCAACATTTTAATAGTCTTTTCTGTCGTTTTCTTTGTGCAAGATCAAATCGAAACTGATTTAGTTAAGTCTCATGTAATTTGTCTGACCCACACAGTCCTCTTCGCTGCATATTGTCCAGTTTGTCTTTGTTCTTTTGTCCCCCCACTGCCCCCTAGTCGCCATCACATCTCCACATATTCATGTTTGTGGGCAGCAGTAAATTGGATCCACGTTTCACCATGTGTATGAATGTGCATTAGGAGCATTAGGACCCAAAGCTGTCCTCACAGGTGCCCATCTGCGCGCTCTTGAACAGGACCGGGTGTGACTCGCTCTCTCGCACGCGTGAACAGGAGCGGACGTGGAGTCGTCTCTGGACGTGAAGCTCACCGTAGGGGACCTGGAGATCCCTGGCCAAGTCATCCCCGTTTACCTGAATCTCTCTGGCAGACCCTACATCCCAGGCCTTGTCCCCGGCGCTCGAGTGCTGCTGCAGTACTTCCAGCGCATCGTCTCGCGGTGAGGACCCGCGGTGTGGCGTACTGGCGCCCCCTGCTGCCTTTGCATGCCATAAAGTCATGTCTGCTTGTCTGCTTTCTTTATAAAAACTCAGGTAGAACATATTGTTAGAATTTAGGCTTTCATTAATAGATTTATTAATAAACATATTAATAATATAAACCAGTCCCACGGTCAATGAAAATGGTGACATAACGCAAATTATTGTCATATTTTAATTTTCAGGAAGAGCATACGGGTTAGAATATGCAAAAGCTGACAGGCTCGTTTCCGGCGTGCATCTCTGGCGCCCTCTGTGGCTGAGTGCAGCGCTGACCTGTAAGTGGCAGAGTTGTGTGTCTAAGCTGTACGTGTGCCGTGTTCACAGGACTGACAGGGTGTACTGCCGCTCTGTCCCCATCAGCTGTGTGACAGTCACTGCCCTCCCCCAGACAGACTGCCGGTCAGTAATATCTGTCTTCACTTCCATGTCTCCGCCCTCCGGACCGAACGAAGACCAACCGCTAACCGCCCCCCCGTTTCCCCTCTGTCTCCACCCCAGGACCTCGACCGTCACCCTCCCTATCCCGGCAGTGCTGCTGGGAGAATGGGCCCTGGAGAGGACGCGACGATGCTCCGTGGGTCGGGTTCGAGCCCATGTGGCATGCGTGCTGTACCTGCAGATGCAATGGGTCTGCTCTCTGTGTGGGAACATCTTCAAGCAGGTGCACAGCGCCCTCTCCTGCTCGATCGTGATACTGTATGCGTCTCCACGCCCGCTGCCCTTGTCTGAGCCAGTTTCTGTCTGCCTTCACAGGATCGCTGTGTCCAGAGGTACCCCTCCTGCACGTCCACCGTTGGTGTCTTCCAGGCAGAGGCCAAGTGAGTTTGTAAATGGTATCTCTATACATGGTATCTCTATACATGGTATCTCTATACATGGTATCTCTCTACAGGAGACTGATGCTAATTTTATAGTAAAGAGACCATTTTGTGATGCTTCATATACTACTGTAAATATTGCAGTCAATAAAAGCAGTCCGAAGGCAGGTAACTTGGCTGATGTGTGTGTTTAAATTGCCCAGTGTGTATGTGCACGGGAATGGCCTGGCATCCTGTCCAGAATGTCCCTTGACTTGGCTCCGATGTTGCCTGTAATTAGTTCCAGGTGAATACCCGGTTATGGAGGATGGACTCTTTGCCCTTTCTTAATATGGAAAAACATACACTGTCAAAATTGTTCAGATGACTGACAGTAGCGACTAAAGACCCAGCGACTGCCACCAAACATATTAAATTGTGTGTTTTAATTCTCACCACCAGGTGGTGCAAACCAACGTGTTGATGCGATGAGTTGTGACCGTCACAGAATCATTTGGAGCTGGTGTGTTAAGAAGTGCTTGGTTCTGCCCAAAGGGTTGCAGTGGATGATGGGAGTGGAGAGGCCCAGGTTTGGATCTCATCTCCGATGGTTTCAGGGCTCCTGGGACTAGGAGTCACAGAGTGGGAGGGGCTACAGCGGCTGGTCAAGGTCAGAGGTCACGTCAGGGTCTACAGTCAAGGCCGGAATATGGTGAGACTGGGGCTTCTGCTTCATGTTCGCTCATACTGCTCTTGGTGTCACTAATAGAGGTATGTTGCTATAACTGTTTAGCTTTCATCATGCTCAAGCTGTCATTGTTAATAATGAGTGTACTGTTTGCTGTAGGTGTCCATTGGTGATGCGGAGGACCCCTTGCTGGAATACCTTTCTTCTCTGTGCGTTAGTACTGTGGTGTGTCGCCCCCTCAACCTCACATGCCAGCTGAAGAAGCAGTCCCCATGTACTGTGGAGCTGAGACATGGTGAGCACAAACGCTAATTAGGCTAACATACTTTGTAGCCTCAGTAGACCGGATGAAGTGCTACACAGGCCGATAAGTTGTATTGCCACAGTAGCTAGGGTTGCAAAGGGGTGGAGAATTTCCGGAAACTTTTCAAAAACTTTCCATTCCATGGGTAGTTAAGCTGGGGAATTTTGGAAACTTTCCATGGGAATTAATGGAAATATAATTATGGGAATTAACTGGAAATTTGGGGTAATTTATGCAAGCTTTTATATACAAACATAAATATAAACATTATGTTTTGTCAAAAGTGGAAATGCATACAAATATTTCTAATACAAATGTTTAAAATTACATTTTTGACTGATCAATTTGTGAGTAGAACTTTAATCAACAAAAAAACATTGAATAAACTAAACGTGCGTGTTGCGTTACATATGATTTGTGCTTTTGTCAGTTTATTCCCCTTAATTCTCATATATTCCTGTTACCATGCTGCACAGTCACAGCAGATACACCACAGTAATACACACACAAACACACCACACAATGAGCATAGTACAGAGAAGCTTAATGCAGATGCATGGCTAGTGTCTCAGTGCACCAAACTGCTAGTCCAATCACATGTCCTGTGCTTGTTCCAGAGACCGCTGAGCTGAAAAGATTCTGTCGCAGAGAGAGAGAGTTTGTCACCAAGATGGCAGACCCTCTGCAGATATCCTGCTTGGAACTGAGCCCGTGGCAAGCCTGGGAATGAGGCTATGCATCAGCATTGGGTGCCTGAATGGAATAAATTCTATATATTTGTCTGTTTGTTTATTTCTGTAAATATAAGAATGTGTTCATAGCTATTTATTAAATAAAACGTCATAACTTCTGCCGAGGTTTGCTAGAGGGGTTTATTCACGTCCCTGCAGTATAATTATGCTCTGCCGGTGGAGCCGTGTCTCCTGCTAACTCCATCGAAAGTTGACTGGAACGTCTGCTGGCTGTGGCCCCTCTGGCCAGTAATGCCCCTCCTTGGTTCCCCGAATGGGAGTGATGAGACCCAAAGTTGGTTCATGCTGTTGGAGTAATAGCAATATATTCCTCAGATGGCTTCCTCACCCCCTCCCACCCATCTAATCCCTAATCCTTTCACACTCCCCAACCTTAACAATCTCTATTTCCCCTACATACTTACCCCATCTCTACAAAAACATCTTTCTCAAAAGTCCAACACTGTAATTAGGCTCACCAAATCTGTGAGAGTCTGCATTTCTCTTTACTACCATTATGTGACCAATTTTGCTGTGATTTGTCCCGAAGTCAGATCTTCACCTATATGATGTGTCTGCTTAGCTTGAAAAAGGTCCATCAAATACTTTTTGAGTTATCACATGAAGTGTCTGTGGCTGGTTCCAAAACCACATGATTCCCCATCCAGAGAATACAAAACAGTTCATTTTAAGTGATTAGATAGCAGAAACCTCCCTGGTTTAGTGATTTTGAATTTTATTTGTTAATTACCAGTGGTGTGCCAGGATCAAAACGATTCCAATTCCTCTACAAATCAACTATTCCCATGATGCATCTTGAGGGCTTCCCTTGCAAAGCTGAGCGTCTTTCACACATGCACATGCGCACACATATTCTTTCCTCTGGCCAATGGCATGCAAGGGAAGTCACACTGGGAGGAGCGATAACTGGAATCCTCGACAGGCAGAGTTTTTAAAGATAGCGTCATATCAAGGTTTCACGAGTGCAGTTTGCCGGGAGGCAGATAGGGGAAGGGGTGAGTACGAACATAACTGCTTTCTAACTGCATATAGCGCTGCCCGGGGTCCTGTAAACCTACCTGCCACATTTACCAAAAATAATCCCATATTCATATGTTTTACAGTGGCTCTTCTTTTTTTTGGTGGGGGTGGGGGGGTGGTCTTTGACCGTAAGCAGTATTTGTAGTGAGTGTGTGTGTGTTTACACAGAGGTAGATCGGACTGTGGATTGAATTATCCATTAACAGTTATTTTAAAGTATAGTCTGTATGACTGTGGGTCTAAATGATTTTGTTAAGAAGGGGATTGGGGGTCATTAGGAGGCTGTGGCTCTGTGCCGGGGGGCATCACTATGGGATCAGTGTTATTTGTACAGAATCTCTTGTGCTTTGCCCTGTCCCACCTCTCTGGGTCCCAGGGGTCTGTGGAGTTTGTCTGGGCTCTGCCCTTGAAGCCCACGTGGCCAGTAACAGAGGATTAACAGCATGTGTCCTTTACAATTCTAATTTAAAATGAATCTTCTGTACGTTGGGTCTGCTTTAATGTTTTGTCAATATGTACAGAGCTTTGTGTCTGTAAAAGATGGTTTATTAAAAAAGTTCTCCTTAAAAAATAATCTAAAAATTTAATAACAAATTTGGCTTCAAAATTGCATCTATTTTAATCACACTAAGAAACTCTGCAGTTTTATATGCTATTTTAGCAAAACAGACCATCACCTGGATCTCTGCTGTATAATATGATTATTGTTCGCTACTGAAAAACAAAATTCATATTAATACGAGGCATCGCTTTGGTGGCTGCGGGCTACAGTACGGAAGGTTCACACTGTGCAGCCGAAATGGTGGGAAAATGTCACCTTGCCTGAATTTTCTTAAGATGTCTTTCTGGGTGTCAGAGTGAGGATATGCAGAATATGAAATGACAGTGAGTAGTGCCGTACGGCTGGGGCTCCCCACCCTGACCCGCCGGTGCCCCCCCAGGCCGCAGG
Source organism: Cyphomyrus plagiostoma (assembly GCA_019775915.2). Classification (NCBI taxonomy): domain Eukaryota; kingdom Metazoa; phylum Chordata; class Actinopteri; order Osteoglossiformes; family Mormyridae; genus Cyphomyrus; species Cyphomyrus plagiostoma. The sequence goes on along the minus strand of JABFEA020000002.1, from coordinate 11,611,605 downwards.
ATCCTGGCGGTTTGTCAGTTTCCAAAATTTGATCATATATTAATCAAGCTGCGCTGTTTTATTTTTTTTGTTTTAAACAATCCCCAATATCCACATTTTCCCATTGCATCTGAAATGAAAACTGCTGATCAGTTCACTACCAGAACCCCCCCACGCACGCACACACACGCACACAGATATGTGAAATTTTGCAGAAAACGAACTGGTCCGCGGCCATTGTTATGCTGGGAAGCCCTAGTGCCCAGTGAGCTTCAAGGTCACTTCTGTGTGTGTTACTTATGACTCGATGTGAGACTGACCCCTAGCATCCATAAGCTAGATGTGTATGTATGTCAGCGTGCAAGCAGCAGAAAGATGTTCATTAGTCTATTGCAGGATGAAATTAGAAAACTGTGATGTTTTGAAATATCTCCTAATAATTTTTAAATTTTTGTGACGTCACCGTCCTTTTCATAATCCAATCAGATTGGTTACTCCTAGTCATATGAGTGGCTGCAGTTAATGTCATTTTAGCCCGAAAGTTCAATCTTTAGCTGCCAGATCGGAGGAGGATGTTAGACCCCTATTACAGTTTGGTCTAAAACGTGGGTGCAGGAATGTTCAGAGGTTTAAGACGCAGCGCTGAACTATGGAGAAATGTGTTAGCTTTAGATGCTTAGAAGAATATTTCCCAGCATGCATCAGTGACCATGTCATCATCTTTGTCAGCTGAACCCCTTAACTGAAACTTTTTAAAGGTGGGAGTTTACATCTGGCATTGAAGTGATGTTTGGTTTCACAGTCATAGGTGTGGGATGTGTCACTGGCATGTTTATAATAAGCTATTGAACATAAAAGCGAATGAAGGTTGTGCCCCATGATGAGAGATTACGTTAAAACTAATCATGTTTATGGCACCCTACATTATTTTATATATTATTACTACCTTAAAACTTATAGTTTGGAAGTCAGCTTCTACAAACTTTTGTTTTCTTCACTTGCAACACTAGATTTGCAAAAGTGAATACATGAATGCATTTCCCCTGACCTGCTATGAAATCTGAGGCACAAAATATTTTAAAGGATTTAAAATTTTTTACTGTCATATTCTGTAGGCGATTATTCAGACAATAACTGAGAAAGACAGACGTCATTGACCAGAGGTCTGACATGACAGGAAGCACCAGTCAACCGATATGAATTCCTTGGCAGGCTCGCGTTTGACGTGGGGGGGCGGCGACAGGAGAATGCCGTTGTTTGCGGTTTGGTTAATAAAGTTAACTGGAGTCAACACGGAGTAGCTGCCCCCCGCTTTCTTCAATCACTGCCCGCAGTGCAGCAATCACAGCTGGGGGGGCCGCCTGGGGGGATGATCTGTGGCTGACTCGATCTTGTCTGCCTCTGTATAAATGGAAAAGAACCTGGTCTGGTTACTCATTTTGGCATATAAGTGAGAGGATGTCACCTCGGTATTCAGAGAAATACTTTTTTTTTTTTTGAGAATGGCTATAATTTGTGGCTGTGAGATATGGACGCTATCCAGTGATCTGAGAGGAAGACTGGACTCCTTTGTTAGTGTGTCCCTTCGGAGAATCCTTGGGTACCACTGGTTTGACTTTGTGTTGAAAGAGCAGTTGCCAGAGGAGTCCCGATTGAGGTACATTACCTGCATCGTGTGGGAGTCCAGAATGAGGCACATTACCTGCATCGTGAGGGAGTCCCGAAAGAGGCACATTACCTGTATCGTGAGGGAGTCTCAAAAGAGGCACATTACCTGCATCGTGAGGGAGTCCCGAACGAGGCACATTACCTGCATCGTGAGGGAGTCCCAAAAGAGGCACATTACCTGCATCGTGAGGGAGTCCCGAAAGAGGCACATTACCTGCATCGTGAGGGAGTCCCGATTGAGGTACATTACCTGCATTGTGAGGGAGTCCCGAAAGAGGCACATTACTTGCATCGCGAGGGAGTCCCGAATGAGGCACATTACCTGCATCGTGAGGGAGTGTCAGTTACGACAATATGGACATGTGGCTCACAGGATCCTCATTGCTGAGGACCCAAGCGGCTGGTCCAAGCCAAAGGGGACGCTCACGTAACACCTGGCTGCGGCAAAGAGAAGGTAATTTCCGGAGGGTGGGGGATTGACTGCGTGTTGGCCTGGGGTGGTCACCAACCAGGATCCCGAGGTGTTTCATTGTGTGGTGGGTGTGGTAACGTGCTGGAACAGTGCATGCCCCCCAACCTGACCTGACCTGAAATATTTGTATGCATTTCCTGACCTGAAATCCTACGGCAAATCTATATTATTCCATTATGAACCTAAAATTAGCTACATCAAAAGCGTTGGGGTGGTTTGTGAACCCTCCAGAATATTTACAAGGTAATAAAAGTATTACATACATGTAAATGCGTGTGCACCTGTGTGCAGACTTGTCTCTAATTGAAAATCTCAGCTGACCAAAGTTGGCAACCCTGTGTGTAATGAATTTATTCCACATTGTTGATGCTATTCCTTCATGTCAACAAGTGTCTTTGGAGTTTTTGTTCGTGGGGTTTCTTTTTTTTAATCTTTTTAATAGTTTTTTTGACAATATATTTCAGTTTCTTTGGGTGATAATGTGTCTCAGTGACATCCTATGTTACGGGTGGGTTTTTTTATTTTTATTTTTTAAAAAAAGGCGTGTTAGGCTGTCAACATTAATGCATTAGTATTAATTTAAAAGTCATAACGCCAAGTATTTTTTTTGTGTTATGGCGTTTGTTAATTTTGACATTGCAATGGAAGAATAGTATGAGCAAAGATTTGTAATGGAGACCTGTACTATTGGCAAGCTACACCGAAAATAAATTGAAGACTAATTTAATGCATCGTCGAAGCATCCTAATGTAGATTGAAAAACATGGGGATGAGAGAATCAGATATTTTTTTGGATAACTGGATGACTGGTAGGGATAGGCTATGCACCCGCTGTGTAACCACGTGGTGCACCGAATTAGTAAATTGATTATGGAAATTAATAAATGACATAAGCCTCCTGGAAATAACCTTTTTTTTTACATAATTTATTGTAAGTTGTGACGGCTTTGGTTGTTGTTTATGCTTGAGAATTACATGTGGGCACCTCAAAATTTGCCTGGGCTAGTATTTGTTTATTTATTTATTTAACCGAATTTGTCCAGCTGGCTACTAGGAAAAATTCTTAAACCCCACTGTACAGGTGTGTGTGTGTGTGTGTGTGTGCGTGCGCACGCGGGCGGGCGCGCACGGACAGGGTGTGCCTGTTATTCCTTCCTTTGCTTATCTTACAGCTACAGACAGGGAGAAGGAGCAGGGAGTACACGAACACCCCTCCTTCACAAATTGCATCACCCCAAAAAACGAGTTCAGAGAAGTAAAAGTGTTTGCTCTTGTTTTCAAAAACCGGAATTTGAACCGTCATCGTGCTTATGTTGATCTGACCGAAAAGAAATCGGCCTCCTGGGAATCTTTAGAGAGGATCGATCGGAAATCGGTCAGAAATCGCGATACGGGTGCACCACGTAACTGTTTGTGTTATTTCAGTAATAGACTAATAATGGAAAAACACTGCTGAATTATCCTCATGTTTAGTACAATTAAACTGTATTAAATTTGAACTCTGATCACTGCACAATCTCTGAAACTCTCTTAGGCTATAGCAGGACAGCCCTACAGACTCATGGAGGCTGGCCCATCCTTACTCACACGGGTAAGACATTGTAACACCGCTATAACTGTTGTTACTTGTTAAATTAGTACAATTGTTTATTTGTTCAAATAAACCAGCCATTTCATGCTTTGACAAACATAGGGTGTCATATGAGGTTTATCCAGAAGGGGGTACTAGAACCAAACAAAGCGCCTACACCAGCACACCTTCATTTAATGTTAGGAAACAACTGTATGTAGACATGAGCACTGAGGAAAAATAATTATACATGGTGGAAACACATGAACACACTCAAAACTGTTCAGCCATTTAGCTGAGAGTTGTGGGCTCTGCTGCTGCTTAGTCAGCCACATTATCAATTAATTACTTTTTATTACTAGGATTTATTCCAAAGACACACATTTCAGTGATTTAATGCTGCAGAGAGTCTGAGAGTGTGCACCCTGGCAGAGGACCGGCAGAGGACCCTGCTTTGTGTCCTGTGCATTCTGGGATAGCTTGCTAGTTCACAACAGTCCCATAATGCAAAACATTTATGGAAAATTAATGGGTTTTTTTTCGGAGAGGATTCATGTTTGAGTTTTCCTTTGAAAGGGCTTTGCAGCATAACATTATCCAGTGATTGTGTCTGTCAGGGTGTGAGTTTTCTTTCCATTCACAGCGTCCCTCTCTCCTGTACTTTTTCCATAAATCTCACTGCTCATGCCCTGTATTCTGACAGAGGGCTGGAGTGGGTGGCCGGGGAGAAGGTGGTGGGGGAGCCAAAGGGGAGGGACATTCCCAAGTGGAGATGAACCTCATCCAGCCAGAGTCTGGGGAAGCTCGTCAGACGCATGGTGTCACGCCCATGGTGCTACGTCTGCCGCAGAACCCAAGGAAAGCTGCTCTTTATGCCTCCCTCATCGTGCTTCTGATCTTCACCACAGGTGTGAACAAGACATGTGCACCATGTGCCTCTCTGGCTGGGTCAAGTCAGGGCTTGTCATGTGACGTCAGAGAACCAGAAAGTTCTTTTTCTTTGATAGAATGCAGTGAGTCACTGCTTGTCTTCTCCTGTTTGTGTAGCCCGTGTTACTGAGCATTGTCATGTGACCAGGTCACAGAGATTTGACCAGTGATCTGGACCTGAAATGCAGATTCTGGTCCTGGGAAGTGCTTTCAAACCTTGAGTAGGTTCATGCAACAGGGATCAAGTCCTGATCCTGGTCCCCTTAGGTTCCTGCCACAGGGATCAGGTCCCGATCCTGGTTTCCTTAGGTTCGTGCCGCAGGGATCAGGTCCTGATACTGGTCCCCGTAGGTTCGTGCCACAGGGATCAGGTCCTGATACTGGTCCCCGTAGGTTTGTGCCACAGGGATCAGGTCCTGATCCTGGTCCCCTTAGGTTCCTGCCACAGGGATAAGGTCCCGATCCTGGTTCCCTTAGATTCGTGCCACAGGGATAAGGTCCCGATACTGGTCCCCGTAGGTTTGTGCCACAGGGATCAGGTCCTGATCCTGGTCCCCTTAGGTTCCTGCCACAGGGATA